>MJUU01028450.1:54872-83404 GCA_002080025.1 Modiolus philippinarum
CAGCAGCAGCAGCAGCAGCAGCAGCAGTAGAATCCCCATCACCCTAGCGCAGCAGCAGCAGCAGCAATATGGTGAAATGAGCACGCGAGCACAGTCAAAAACGTAATCGTGAGCAACTCGTCAGTTGTGTGAACTGAAATTAGAACAAAAATTAATAAACCACGTGTTATCTCGCCTAAGGCTCGGATCACATCAACAAATTAAAAAACCGTGGTAAAATTACCAGCAAGAGTTATCTCTCTTTGATGATCGCGCACGTAATAGAAGACACCCTACACATTACCATTAGGGTTGTATTTTAGATAGAGTTAGAGTTTCGGTAAGGGTTAGATTATCAATGATGTTGTTCATAAAAATAAATTATAATAGTAATTGAAATGATTAAAATTTATTAAAAATGATAAAAATTAATCAAAATCAAATTGAATTAATATTAAAATAAATCAATAACTAAAATAAATTAAAATAATATTAAAATTAATAATGATAATTTTAAAAAATAAATCAAATACGAAAATATAAAATATTATTCAATAATAAAATAATATTAAAATAAATAAAAAAATAAAATTAATTGAAATAAATTAATTCAAATATTTTCCACTTCCCGTTGCACGTGCGTTATGTAATACGGCCATGCGGCATCTTTACGGGATGCCACGTCGATTCACCACTTCATTTCCAATCAATATGGCGGTATATGGAAATAAATGTCCACTTCCGGTTGCGCATGCGCACTCCCATACACCTCCACAATATTTCTGTTCAGTCTTCAATGTATTCATCACATCATTTCCGGTTAATATGGTTGTTAAGGGCTTCAAAAAAGGCTTAGTCAATTTTTCCAAGATTGTTATATTTTGATGACGTCACATACCGGAAGTTGCCCCAAAAAACTTAATGCAGCTAATGTTAAACATATGGTTATATATGTTTCACATTAAGGGTCACAAGCCCCTGTAAATGCAGAGTGGGTTTTTTCAATCCAAGAGTAATCTCCCCTATATGAACGCGGACTTGATAGAAGACACCCTTAGACATATACCAACACTCCGCCGCGACGGTTCCACCGAACAATGAGGTAAAGGCTACGTCAATCATAACAATGTAAGTACGTCATTCATAACAAGTTCTTGATTAGTCAATAGTTTTACGTTATTGATAACAAGTTTTTGATTAGTCAATAGTATAACGTCATTCATAACACGTTTTTGATTAGTCAATAGTATTACGTCTTTCATGACAAGTTTTTGATTAGTCAATAGTATAACGTCATTCATAACAAGTTTTTGATTAGTCAATAGTATAACGTCATTCATAACAAGTTTTTGATTAGTCAATAGTATTACGTCATTCATAACAAGTTTTTGATTAGTCAATAGTATTACGTCATTCATAACAAGTTTGATAACGTCACTCAACACTTCGGAACACTTCGTGTTCTCATGGCAACACCACCGGGTTCGGAATATGACGGAGAGATCACCACTACTTCGGAACACTTCGTGTTCCTATGGCAACGCTCCTCCACCAGCTCCTCCGCAAATGCGACTTTGTCTGTGCCCCTATACTACTGATGAGCATAAATAAAGCAACCATAGAGAGTAATTAACGCGGATGTGAGTTTTTAGCGAAATTTAATCGATTGTTCTCGAGTACTGAATTTTTAAAATATAATTCGTTTTTGAAAAAAAGTCCCACAAAAACATCAAATTAGCAAAGTCATTTACTTAGTTAAAACATTAAAAAAAAACAGGCATAAAGCAGTCTGGGATATGAACAAACCCACAAAACACAAATAGTCGATAACATATTGCATTCCGTATATTTATCTTGAGAGATATAACACTTGTTATTCTGTTGGTATGAAAGAAGAATCGTATCGCATGATAAGTATATTAGTCAAACAGAAAGTTTTCATTTGATTAGAAATAAAGTATATTTTTTCGACAACTTTCATGACGAAATTTTAAGAGTGAAGTAAAATTGCAGACATTAATAGGTTTTCTTAAATTTCCATATCGATAAAGTTAATTCTATTCCATATTAACAGGTTCTCCTCCCACAATTTCTAATGTTAATGACGTCATTTTGTACAATGATGAAGTCTCAGTTGGACAAGTAGTACAGTCAGTAACAACGTCTGATACTGACCTTGAGGACGTGAATAATCCGAATATTAGTATCAAAAGTATAACTAACAGTGGAAGTACTTATTTTGATTTGGTTACAGATTCAGGTACGTTTACTATTGAAGTACACCTACAAACATATACCGGAGCAAAAAAGGGAAAATTCTGAAATCAAAGACCCCAATAACCCTGCAATTCATATTTATTACATTTTTTAGACAAGATATCAAAGACAAAACAAACGAACAAAATGAACAAGAACACCACAAAACTAGAGCACCAGCAGTGTGAGGGTCCGCATGGGGGTCTTAGGAATCAAATAATCATTAAATTTTTGCCTTGGTAATCAAATAATCATTATTTTTTTTCCTTGGTAATCGATAAATTTTTGGCTTAGTAATCAAAAAGTATATAAAAACGCGAGCTAATAATCAAATAATCATTAAAAAATGCCCTGATAGTCAGGTAATCAAGAAATCCATCACGGGCCTCCAGTGTGAACACCCTAAAATATTGGAAGTATCATCACCTGCACCGGAAGTGTGCGCATGATCTGCTAAACGTGTAGAACCGGTCACAATGGTAATGACCACATTCGATGTTTGTAAGTTTGGCAATAATCTGTGGATCTACTCAAAAATATGAAATACAAACATTGAAACGATATGTAAAATCATGGTGGAGACTGTAAAACTCTGTAGGGACAACTTCAACAGTGACTGAACCTTACCATGGTGTACAGGTTTTTGAGACAGTATTTTGAAATCGAAATGTCAATTTCAAAACACAGCAATCCAATAACAGCTTTGGAACCTGTAAATTTTTTGAACAACATACTGGACATGCGAATAATTGTCCTACTACAAACAAGTGCGGGTGAAATACAGCGACAGTTCCTTGAACACAAAATTGATTTTCTAGGTACTGTTCATTTGGTATGAATGTTAAGAAACAGTCTATTTTATGATCCTATTGTATAATCACACGTTTTCATAGTACAAAATACAAATGTTTTTATTTTTCCTTTTACAGTTGTTTATCATTTTATACATTTTTAGCAACTGCTAATGTGACTGTAAAAGTTGTTCCGGTAATGATTGGTTCATACACGTGCACTCTTGAAGTTCAAGACGAATGCGGTTCTTCTGCAGAGGAAATCTTTGTTATAACCATCCAAAACAGGGTATTTATAGCCAGACATATAAAAAATAATGTATAAACAGCACGAAATACCACAAATACATGGTAAATACATGGTAAGATTAAGCAAAAAAGATATAATGCGTTTATTATTGTCTTTCATATGGCCTCAACATATAAAGTTAATTAAGAATTGACTGCATTATTTTGAAGTTTCATTGGGATATGAAAGTGTTGACCGAAGAACATTTTTAATAAAGCGCGGTAGCGCTTCATGTCGAAAATGTGCTCCCGGTCAACACTTTCATAATCCCTATCAAACTTCAAAATAATGCATTCAATTCTTATAATTACATTTTAAAACCAAATCATAAAAATCAAATTTATTAAAAAGATAGTACATCATTTACAATGGGATTCTTTTTTATCTCGAAGCCATGAAATGGCTGGAGAGATATTGATATGGCAAGAAAAAATCACGTGCCTTGCATGAGGCTTCAAGCCTATTAACAGCTCTAAAAGATGATCTTCGTGCTTCCGATAAAATATAGTGCGCTAGTTTCTTTCAAAATCGTATACATTTAGTATTTAAGTTATATTTCTTCATTTTCTTGAGTTGAATACAGTGTTGTTTTAATAAATTGAAAACAATATGCATGTTTATCAAATTACTAGTTTTTTTTATATTGCGTCTCGGATCAACGAACTTGTCGCGCAGTAATTTGCATGATGAAAATAACATTGTTTACTTGTGACAGTGCATATATTTATGGCAATGAAATCAACATGCGAAATCACACTATCCGATTATTTTCACGTATTACGGAATAACTTAATACATGCAGACGTATGTAGCAGTTCTTTGGATGACTACGAAGTTTTGCCACATGTAGATTTTCAGGGCTTCGAGATTCAGCTCCATCGGAGCTTTGATTTACTAATTCACCCGCCAAGTGGTCACATGATCAAATGTGTTTCATGGGAATTGCAACTTCACATTGATATGCCACGTGAGCGATGTTCACCTATTAAATTGGCGGAATTTAAATGAATATGCATGAAATGTAATTATAAAGTAATAACAATACAAAAAATGGTCACAAGTCAACAAGACAGTGCAGTACACAGAAAAAAGGACAAAAAGCAATAAAAGTATTAACTTAAAAATATAAGTAAAAAACAGAAGCGGAAGGAGGTATTGCAAAGCAGTGAAGATTTCTGTTCCTTCCCCATCCCTCTGAGGCACTAAATGAATAAGTAATTATGCAAATTTCGCACAACACTTTGGCTAAAATAATTACGAATATAATGCCTAACCATGTTAAAACAAGAAAAGATATCTTGCATGATTTTTTTTACCTATTCCTGGTCATGTTTTAATACCTAAATGGACCGTGGCATTGGATTAAAAAAAAAAAAAACAGTCTATTATTCTGAGCTGTAGAAAGCAAAAAGGTAAAGCCTTTTTACACTTTTTCTTTTCATATTTTTTTTTCTCTCTGGCAAATCTGCAAAACATTTTTTTCCAGCCACCGAACATCTACAACCTTCCAGACGGTGTCAGCATATCAGAAGACTTAACTGATTCGTCGATATTAACTATTCAGGCAAATGATACAGTTACTGATCCGCTGATTTGCACAATGAACTCAGGAGAAAGTCAGTTTGAAGTTACACAAATACCACCTTCTATAGGTGAGACTGCTTTTTCCATGGCATCATATATTCATATATATATAACAAATACAAATGATGCTTATTGTGAGGGTACCAGGGAATCAACTAATCGGTAACTTTTCGTACGTGTAATTAATAATTATTTACTTAAATAAGGTAATTTAGTAAATTTTTAGTAAATATCAAATTATGAACGGGTTTGATAATCAAATAGTAATTGAAATGCACTTGTTAATGATACAATCACTAATTAAACACCAAAGTAAGGAGTAAATCAAGGAACCAATGAGAAAGGTCATAAACAAACTGCATCTTATTTGTTTTAAGAACCTAGAATGACAATTAAAGAAGCAAAGATAACGGGAAACACTTACAATGGCCGAACATTACAATCACATGCCACAATCCACCAGGGAACTGCACACGAAAAACAATAAAATGACTAATGACAAACAACGATAGGAACTCGGGATAGCCGGACTTGGTACCGGCACTAGCGACAGCTAGCGGTAGGGTTAAACCGGTTTATGGGTACCCAAACCTCCCCTTTCTCTATCCCGTTTCCCTATAGTATAATAAACATACAAATAAAACCCCATACAAGTGGACCACTAACTCCAAGACCACAATCTTGAAAAGGAAAGAACAAGACAAAACGTAATTTGGAAAGATGGGTCAGGGAGTGCTCGCCGCTAAACTGCTGGCTAGCTCAAGAAGCCTAGTCTGCTGGTAAAACACTGTCGCACTACGGAATATTTATCAAATTCAAAACTTCCCGAAGGGTTTGGTAAAGAAGTAGACATCGGCAGTATCAGTGAGAGGCCAGTATAATTGTAAAATCTTCAGGTCATTGGATCCCAAAGCCAGTTAAATTGAATCATGAAGAATATCCGGTCAATATCCCCTATTACGTAAAGAATGTTACGTCCCAGTTTTTCTGGATTTTTTATTAGTTTTTGACATTTTTGAACAACATTTCCGTAAAAACGAGGATGAGAAATACCCTTAGTAATAAGCTGTTTGCGAGTCGCATTATATTTAGATATCAAATGTTCATATCTTCTATAAAACTTCTTAAATGTGTTTATCAATTTATGAAATCTGTAACCTTGTTGTAAAAGTTTGGATGTGATAGTAAGGTTACGTTCATTAAAGTCGTCAAGAGTAGAACAGACGCGTGCGAATCGTACCATTTGAGATATATACATCCCGTATGATGGAGCTACAGGAACGTCGCCATCAAGAAAAGGGAAGTTAGTAATGGTGAAATCAAAATCATCCCTTTTATCATAAATTTTAGTTTCAATTTTTCCAGAGTCAACGATGATAGTTAGATCGAGAAATAGGCAGTATTTAGAATCATTGTTAGCTTTATTAAGTTTCAGTTGTTGGGGGTAAATGAGGTCGATATAGTCTAAAAACTGGGGATTGTCAATAGTAAGGATATCGCCGATATACCTGCTGTTATCGTTGAAAATTGAAATAAGTTGATCAATGATTTTTATGATTCCAGCCTGTAGTTTTTTCATAAAGTCCCGTTCGTAACAGAACAGGAAAAGATCTGCAATGAGAGGTGCACAATTTGTACCTATGGGAATTCCAATGACCTGTTGATAGACGATGTTGCCAAAACATACAAAAATGTTGCCAAAACGAACAAAAATGTTGTCTAGCAAAAGATTCAGTGCCTTAATCATGTCATCGCAAGTCCAGGAACAATTATTTTTGTAACTGATGTTAGAGAAGAATCCTTGCTTTTTATTACGACAAATGAACTGTAAACCAAAAAATTTGAAAGACCACTTAATAAGTTGTCCTAATTTAGATTTAATCAAATTATGTGGAAGGGCTGTGTAAAGTGTAGAAAAATCATAACTGTCAATAGATGAAACTTTTATCGATTTTAATTTATTCAAAACTTCAATGGAATTTATTACACTCCAAAAGTAATTTACACCAGAGTTTTGAAAAGTTTTTTCACAGTATTTGATAACTAACTCTTTAATACAGGTAAATGCACTAGTTAAATGGATTGGTAAATTAGTGGTAGAACAGTTACTTGATGCCGAAATAAAACGATGTTTGTAGGGATTTTTTGTGAAGCTTAGGATACATAGTAGGCAAGGTGTTATCTTTAGGTGGAACTTGGAGCATATCTGTATCGCTATAGTGCTGCTTGGTTAAAGTTTTTTTTCGTCAAAATTAGTACGTTCGAAAGTGTTAGGCTTTGCCAATTCATTTTGTTGGACATCAATATAATATTTCTTTCAAATAATAAAAACGTTGTTGGAGGCTTTATCGAATGGTACAAACACATATTTGTTGCTAAGATCTCTTAATTTTAACTTAATTCTGTTTACTGACAGCTTAGGTGGTGACTTTATAATTATCTTTATAAAAATTTATTCTGTTAGTGACTTTTGTAATAATTTTATCTTTGAACATATTGAGTGCTTTTTTGTTTGCACTTTCTCGTTTGCATCATTTTAAACAATAATTGGTAACTGCGTCTTTAATAATATCAAAACATGCTCGCCAGTTTATTTTCGAAGGTCGGCGATATTCAGGCCCCTTTCTGAAGAATTTTCTTACTTCTTTTCCATCGATGATGTTCAGGTTCCCCGTTAATACATGTCCGCATGGGTCATAACGATATAGCGACGTTGAACAGTCTCAGCTGCTGGGGTATTAGCATCTCAGGTAATAGAAGAGTAATTGAAAAAAATACTTCTAGTAGGCTTTTTGTAAGAGAAGGAAATGACAGGCATGTCCTGGTTGTCAAAATAAATGGGAACAAGTTTTTGAATATCTGGGTCTCGAAAAATGCCTGCGATGTCGATTAAATCGATTCCTTTATTTATGTATTTAATTTTTTAAAAAAGTTTGACATGTTCATCGGGTTTGTCGATTCTAGGATAAAGCCGATGATAGCAGAAAGCATCAATAATTTTAGAACATTCGTAGAGCGGGCTATTTACATACATGGTATCACATTCTAAAGAGATTTTGTAAAGTTGATAAACAGGAATTGAGCAAAGTTTAGTAAACAAGCCGTGTCACCCATTGTTTTTGAAGACGGTATTCAAATCTTTAACATTTACGACGTTTTTACGTTTTAAATGTTATAAATCACTCTTCGGCCATGTGACCTGCGATGGCGTAATTTAGGAAAAGAATACTCATGATGTCAATGGAATGTCTTTTTGTTACCGTTTTTCTTGACATTATGCAAAAGTACTCTGCAACGTTGGGTATAGGAACTATTTGGCTTCGACTTCCTGTTTCCATTAAATCTAAAAGACGCTTAAAAATTGTATTACATTCAAGAATATAACATTCATTGATGTGATAAGATTATTTTTTTTTCATGTATTTGCTTGAAACCATATCAAAATGAATGTGTACATGTTTGGTATGTTATCCACAACATGTACACTTTCACTTTTAGTTTTCCTTTTCTATACTTTCAGAATTTGTTGTATATGTAAAAAACACAGCAACATTTGATTATGACGCCCAGTCTGTTTACACTGTTACTGTCAGATGTGATGATGGCGATAATTTTACAGATGCCAACCTCACTATCTACTTGATTAAGAACGAGGTAAAACATTTATTTGATAGGATTCTCACTACGCAATGATCTACTAATGCTTAATTTTTTCACCCCGTCTTCCTATCAATGGTTTTTGGATGTTTTGAATTTTAACCAATTTTTAGGCTCATTAAGACCTTAAAGTTAAAAATGTCACTTAATCCATAGTAGATGTTCTTTTTAAATTTCGTTGTTCGAAATTAGTTAACTAATTTTGGAGTCTTTAGTTTTTTCGTCGTCTTTCACTGAAAAACTCTGTAAAAAGGTAGGCCAATTTTTCACTTTCTTACTTTTTTTTGTTCGTGAACACAAACCTTTGTAAATTTTGTAAAGAATCGTTTGAAAGTGAGGACGAATTGATTCAGAGATTGTAATTTTCAAGCGGAGATCGAGATTTCATTATAACATATGTGTAATGTTCATACTGTGAACTTTACCTTACTTCTGTATTGCAAAGCACATAATTTCCTAGCACGCTTTCAGCATTACAATCTTTATGAATCGGTTGCAATGTTTGTTAGTGTCAGGGAATAGTCACTAGCCTTCCGTATATTTCAAAGACCCAACAATAAACTATCAAGTAGCAATAGTCTTTTCCGACCAGGAATAGCCGTTGTTGTTTCTAACATTAAATACGATTTGTTTGGTAAATTGAGCTTTTTTGCTTTGTTTTGGTTGGTGAGTTTGTCTCTTCGTTTGTTTGTTTGTTTTTTGCTGTTTTTTTTCACGCATTCTCTATGTAAAGAATTTTCTTTTTTTTTCAAATATAATGCTGAATGTTGTGAACAAAAATAATTTTTATTAATAGTTAATACATTTATACCTAAAATTTGTTATAGTAGTGTTTCTTTTTCTAATAATTACAATCATTTTGGCTGTTTACATAACGCCATATTGTAGGCACCGGGCAAAGATTACTAAATTTCGATCTCAGATCAGCAAAGATGAGCGTCATGTGCATTTTCTTCTTCAAGACAGTTTTGAATTTCTCACTATAGAATTGCTGTCTCCATCATGCGAATGCATAAGTCATTATTAATGTTCTCAATGCTATTGGTCTGATTACATTAATAATGACCTTACCGACAGTTGCATTTTGTTTATACAATGATAATGCTGATTCGTATAATGGAGATATTATAAATATCATATTTTCAAAATAAATATATATAGTACTTACTATTAAGTTTTCATTGTTAAACGACTGACCTATAAATGATCGCATTGTTTTCCAGTGAACGCAAGTTTTGTTGGTCTCGAATACCAAAGCTACCTTAAAATGGAAAATTTGAAATTCAAAGGCCCAGAAATTATGGCACTATATACATATTTGGCAAAAGTTATACAAACATTGCAGACAGTAGATAAAGGTATCAACAATGTTCGTATAGCAATAAAAATGTATGATGTTGTGTGAAACAGAAACCATTACTAATCTTAATTTATTTCTGTTTATCCTTTTGCATTTTGCAAGAAAAATAACGCCCAAATGGAATTATAAGGTCGTAAGAGGTACTTGCGATTTTTTTCATTTTTATAATATTATGACTTGGCTTCATATTAAGTTCTATCATTATTCACACGTGGTTCCTGTTAACCCAACTTAAAATTGCTAAGATATTAAAAGGTCCTATCAAAACTTCATTCTACATTTGGATTAAAAGATCGTATCTGCATGTACTATTCAACTTAAATATTTTCCCGCCAACTACCATTTTGACGTCACAAGGTCGTAACTGGTAGATACAAAACGTTTTTTCCTTCTAACTCAAAATGTTGAAATTGCAGTTACGATCTAACAATTCTATGGGGACAATAAATATGTTTTAATCCATCACACACACCAGATCCCGTAATCCCCGGATAGACCTTTTTTGGATAATGTCTTTGCTTTTGCTATATATTCAGATTCAACGTTGCATAACATATGTGCTACATGATTGTATCGTAAGGGGATCAAACTGACTTTTACAATCTTTTATTAAGCCACCAGTGATATACAATTTACCAGATTCCACCAATATATCAGAAGATCTATACAGTAGACAACTTTTACTAACTCTGAATGTAACAGACACAAATGGAAATCCATTCACATGTATATTGAATGATACAAGTACAGTATTTGATGTGGCCAATGTACCGTCTACAACAGGTTTGTATCAAGTTATGTGATAAGTAAACTCCACTTATGGGATTAAAGTTTAACTATTTACTTTATTTCAGTTGAGTACCCGCTAATTTTGTTTTCTTCTGCCCACTCCTGTGGACGCGTTGAATAATGCGAAAGTCTACTAGAATGACAAAAATAAGAATGCACTAATATCCTCCACTGCTAGTTATAAAAAAAAAACACTCTACCTACTGAGTAAAAGACACTATTTTCAATCCCCATTTACATTTTGTCAAGGTGGATTTTAACATTTCCTTTTAGTTTAGCAAGCAGAAAATGCAAAAAGTCCATTGTATATTCTTGTTAAAATACCGAAGTAGAAATAAATATCTCCACTTTTAAACAATTGCCAGAGGATGTATATTTCATTTCCAAAAAGCAGTTGGTCAGTTTGCTTTCAAATGTTTAAAGCTTATGGTGCACTATGATGAATGTTCGTTTCCGTCGTGCGATACATAATTATATATATTTTTTGTTTCACCTGGTTTACTTAATAAGGATTTAAATTATTACTTTTTGTATAATGTATTCTTCCTTTGCTTGAATAAAGTAGACTGATTACTTATTGCCATTTTTAAGGGGATGGTTCTCAATCAAAATTTAACAAATTTTGACAAAGTTGCATGGGATACTTTTATGACTTCCTACACCATAGACAATGTACATTTCAATTACAAAAGTTGCCTGCCAGTTGTTTATTATTTATTGGCGATATTTGTCAAGTAATTGTATTTGTCTGTTAATGCAGACTTTCTCATTAGGCATAGTTATCTCCGTGACTGCCTTATTAATCAAGGCTTCAAAAAATTTTTGTCTCATACGATCACTAAAAAAGTTCCTTAATAGGGTCAGTAAGTCTCGTCATGTGACACCGAGATTTCACGATAAAATTAAAATTCGAAACATTTCCCGACAAAACATGACGTTTTTGGATTATGACGTTCAATTTTTTTGTTTGGTACGTCATATGTTGTCGTGAAAAATGCAACTTTCGGGTACAAAAATTGAACCCGGAAGTTTCAAAATTGAACGAGACTTACAGGCCCTATAGACATCAGTCCCTTTCATAAATATTTGAAGTTTTGCTCCAAACTGTGAATCAAGATCCCCTTTTTACTTAATACTGGGATGATCATTTCTTTTCACTGTCTGCAACCATACAAAAGAAATTGCTATTTAGTTGCTACGGGACTACCGATGGGAGGTTTTTGTACCATAAAACCGGTTTAACCCACCATTTCTTTTGAAATGTCTGTACTAAGTCAGGACCATTGCAGTCGACAGGTTTTGCACCTGTTGTTTCCTTTTGCCTTTTGGATTTCAACTGTTGACAATTCTGTTCGGTAATATTAGTTGTTATCTTCATGCTACACGTCTTCTAATAAAGTTATTTTTGTTACTTCTGATTTTTTTTATGTTTATTAGATTACGGCATCTACTTATCTGGTGGTACAACGCTTGATCATGACACAACGTCATCCTACACACTGACGATAGGCTGTAAAGACAACAAACGTACAACTTTTGGAACTTACACAGTTAATTTGATTCGGAATACAGTAAGTAAATTGTTAGAGCTTATTTAATTCTCCCACCTCGGACAAGGGAATCCATTGTTTTCGCGGTGCAAGATTTTTCTGTCTTAAACTGGGGGGTGTAAGACAACCTACACGCGTATATTCCGGCCAGTTTTTATAGCATGACAATATACACAGCTTAGTGTAAATGAATCGAAAAGTATATAAATAAAAGATTAAAATAGTATATTGAATACCTTAGAATGGAAAAATTTGAATTAAAACACATCAAAAATGCCTAAATCGTTGACACCGAAATAACCCGGGACTCGGGAGCGCGCTCCATGCTTGATGACGTCGTGAAAAGGGAAGTAATTCACTGACGTCAACAATGGCGTTTCAACGGTTTAATTTTTTAGATGCTGAGGGGGAGAAAAATAATCAAACAACAGTGGGAGTGTCAGACAAAAAAATCTCAGACACCCTCGGGTAAGATTTCTAGCGTCTCGGACTCAGCAAGCTTTGTCCGAGTACTTGAAATCTTACCCTTGGGTGTCTGAGATTTTTCTGTCTGACCCTCGCCCTGGGGTTAGATTCTTATAGTCTCGACGTTGTTTTTAACGCTTATGCATAGGGAAGCAAACCATATGACAACAGTTATATCTGAAGAGAAATGATTTTGATTGTTATCCATTATTAAATTATCAAGATAGAAGTCGAATAGAAAAGTCCAAAATAACATAACTCTATGATATCAATACAACAGCTGACAATATCACAACAAAGCAGTCGCATAATAGAGCAAAAACCCGGAACAGAATCGTTTTTTTTTATTATACATTAAAAATGCTTCACTGAATTATTGATACACGATTGCTCGAAGTAAAAACAATAATAGCTAAAACATGTGGCAGAAAATACATTATAAAAGCGTTAAAATTTGATTTATACTATCAAATAAAATTGTTTTGTCATTTGGTTTAACATGTGTTTGGTACACAAAGATTGCTTTTATATGTTAAGGCAATTTTTAAAAGGACACTAAAACGAAGGCTGAATTAGCTTGCGAGCAGAATTCAATTAAGGATGGTCACTCCTCAGGTTTTTTGAAATTGTGTCTGATTTTCGGAATTCTCTGATTTTATCCATTATGATGCATAGAAGTTTGCACACGGCCCCCCCCCCCCCACTTTTCTCTTCAAGATATGATTTAATATATCTTTAATAGACTCTTGACAAAAGTTAATGAAATTCTTGATATTCCTTCATTTCAAAGGTTGATTGCCTAAATGCAAAGTGAAATAACTGAATACCGAAGTTACTGAAATGAATGTCTAGAGAAGTTTGGTTTCCCGCCCAAATTTAAGCCGCTTAAATATCAAAAATATGCACACTGACCTAGTGATATTTTTGCAAAAAGTGATGTATGATAGATGTTCTAATAAATAAAAATATTAATTTTAAAACCTTGATATTATAAACTTGAGTAGTGATCATCCTTAAGCAATTTTTAGCGCTACTGAAAATACAAGACAAGTACTGCCATCGCTTGCGTCAGTCGTATATCCATCTGCGTCAGCATTTCATTGAAATGTCTTCTTTTTGAAGTCATAGCTGGTTAGAACCAAAATTAGTCTTGGCATTTCTTGTATAGTACGCTATAAAATTTTGTTGTTAGATATAATTTAACATTGGATCCTATGGGAAAATGCATTTCAAAACACTGAACTAACTGGAACTGAACTCGATCACAACAGTACTTTTATCGTTTGTTTTGTGAAAATAATATTGATCAAATTAATCGTCCAGAATAGCAAAAAATAGTATACATAGTTTCACATGGGAACATATCGGACATGCATCCGAAGATCTATGTTAAAACCATAGGACAAATTTGAATCATACTTGGTTTACAAGTCCATTTGAAAAAAAAGAACATAATTTGCACAAAACCCTATGGCCTATTTGATAACCTAGAGGCCGTTGTTGACTCGAAGATCGTCTTGCTGAAAAGACGATAAGAGCAAAGTATTTCTTGATCGCCGATATTAATTTGCTTTAATGCGGCTTTTCCTTTATAATTATATTATTTTGTACTTTTTATACTTAAATTTTTCAACTATTACTTTCAAAATACTTGCAGCCTCCAGAAATTGTAAATTTGTCAAATACAACAAGTATTTCCGAGGATCTGGCGACACGAACATCAATCTATGCACTAAATGTTACAGATGTTGACGTATCTGATATCCATACATGTACATTACAAACACATACAGATTTGTTTGAAATTGCCAATCCAACAGGTAATTAGCATTTTTTTGCCCAAGTGACTGTGTTGCAAGTGGTATCGATTATGTCCTGTCTAGAAACTCATCTGATACAAAATGCTTGCATTCCTATAAACATCATAAACTTTAGAAATTGGACTTCTAATTGAAATTGAATTCTATCTACTGTTAAAGAAGGACTCCAAATTTGTTCTGAAGAGGCTTTCTCTACTAGTGGTGTCAGTCATACATGGACTCTAAAAAAATCATAAGATCTTCATCGAAATATGAGAACTCCATCTCTCTGTTTTTGCATTCTTGTGATGTCAAATTTTTACAATACTTTCACCTTTCGACACATTGATGATGTTCTTTCACACAATAACCTATGCGTCAGTGATTACTTATATCTTATATATCCCTGTCAACTGAAGATTAAAGACACTACAGAGTTGAAAAGTAGATCTATTCCTCAAAAACGACAAAGAAGAAACCAGTAAAAACTAAAATTTAAGACAAACTTTATATCAAATTGGTATTTTCCCATTTTTAAGTGGTAAAATCTTTTCTTCAAATATGGCGTATATGTGTTTCTGCTTATACGATATGCTAGAGTATTCTCACAGTACAAGAACGTCACAAACTTACCAAACTACTCCTCTAGTTTTATGAGGAAGAACGCTTGCAATAGGGGACTTTTGAATGGTGTTAACCCCTGAAACATTTCTATTTTATACAAAAGAAATAAATACATCAATACATTGAGAGGGAATAACAAAAAATGAACACTGTTGAGGTAAGGGTGATTTATATTTTATCGATTTTTAGCGCTTCATGTTAATTTTTGTCAATTAAAATTTAGTTAAAGAATGGTCATAAAGGAAAAATTATAAATGCACTTCAATTTCATCCAGTATCCCATCTTATTGGTATCCGGTCCGTAAATGCTGCAATAAAAGTGTTTTTCAATTGCTTAGTTTTACCATATTTTTTGTTAACACTTTGCCTCATGGGCATTTACACAATATCATTTTTTTCTTTAAAGCAATATTAGCTGTTATTTCTATAATTTTTTTAAAAGCTCTTAAAACGTAAATGCTTAGAAAATGATTTCATAGAAGGCTTAGTACATACAATCGTTCAAAAACTTAATAATTTCAATTACTAATTTATTATCACATGCGATTTTGAACAATCAGGGAAGCATAATAGCATTCGACACTGATAATTGACATACTATGTACGGGTGTTTTGTTTTACTTTTTTCCACGAGTAAAATAGATGTTTTTCTTGCTTTGCTGTAATAAACACAATTTCCGCGTGACCTTCGCAATATTTTATCTATGTTTGAAGAAGGAATATCAGAATATTTCTGTTCAAAGTACCCAGCAACTGCAAAAACCGTCTGTCCACATTTGAAAATGTTTGCAAACATCCGATAACTTTGTATTTGCCTTTTGATATGTTTAAACTGGAAAGTGGACTTTCACTTGTTTAGTTACTGCAAATTATGACTCTTCTAAGAAATACTGCTGACCCGAAAGCCGATTATTTTTGGAACCTTACAATATCTAAATTTTTGTAAATTTGGTTGAAAACTAAGGAGTATCTCCCTCATGCAAAGCTCTGTCCTTAGCTGATTTTGGCCTTACATTTAGATCATATTAGCTATTTGATCTCTATCAGTTTTTAAAATCTTTGAGTTGATGGTCTTTCAAACGTTTAGATTTTATCTGCACTGAAGAGACATAAGTTGTCGAAATGCGCATATGCAGAAAGTAAATGCACAGTAACTTCGGTATTTAGTTATTATCTCATACTGCTTTAAAACAAGCCATTAATTAAAATCTTACAAAATACAAAAGTAACTGTGAATTTAGCTAAATGGCGAAAATATTATAACTTTAACGTACTTTTCTGTTTTCTCATCTTTATTGGCGATGAACATTAATATAAAATTTACAAGTTGATATAATGATTGATGTTCCACTAACAGATATTTTGCAAAGGTAAAGTTTTCATCCATCATGGACTTTAATTTTTAAATTATACTTGCCTCAAAAGTTTCCGTAAATGTTGTCTTTTGTTTAACGTCAGGTACCTTTGAAGTTTATTTGACTGGTGGGACAACTCTTAACAGTGATGTTACAGCATCATACATTCTTCAAATAAACTGCAGTGACCATAGGAGAGGTACCACAGGATACTTAACAGTAGTATTGATTCCGAATGAGGTACATTGCAAATTTTAATATTCGTATTCAAATGGTGCTTAAAGTATAAAAGCAATGAAATTATGCATCTGGAGTTCTTTCATTGGTATATGAAACTTTGAAAAGTTGGTCAATCCACGGTAAAGAAAAGAAAAACCGGTAATGTCCAATCCGTGAAGACGTGAATCTAGCTGAAAAAGTCTGTTCTCATTTGTGAAACCGACATTTCATATCTATCTATAACGGCAATAGAAGGGATGAAAGTAACAACCTGACTTAGCAGTATTTGTGATAGTGATTTTGCCCTTCTCCCAAAGTCTCTGCGTGAACTACAAGTGCTACAGCAAAGAGTCAGCTGTGAAATATACTTTATACGATGGGAAGGGGGGTGTGGTGGTGGTGATATGTATTTTGCTGCTAAGAAAGGGAATGCTCACAATTTGGAAGTAAAATCATCAAGTTTATCATGCAGCCTAGATTTCAGACGTCCATTTTCATCAGTGTATAACAAAAGGTAAGTTATGAAGCAAATTTGTGTGTATAGGTTGTCTCTTAAATTTCAATCTCACTAGGGGTAGATCCGATGTCAATATTCTTAAAATCTTGGATTATTAAAAGAAAGTACATTGTCTATATCGATGAAGCTAAAATTAAATGCCTGGGCTAGTTGCTTTTGCTTCTGTTGTATGAGACCTTGTCAAAACTTTGCTTCATACGAATAAAGGAAATGTTCAGTCAAAATTGGAGCACAATTCGTTCTAATAGGAATCTAAATTATCTGTTGAAAAACAAGGCCTCCACTTTCAACGACAATGTTTTCGATCAAAAACTCAAGTTTCTTTATTACATCATTTATACTGTATTTCCTGTTTGACTCAGTATGGTTCTTAACAAAATAGATTTTATCTTATCCTATTACCAAAACAAGAATACGTGTGTTTCATTTTTGGTGCAGATGCATTGGTACATCAGGCCGGAAATTACTGATTTTAGTTTAAAATGTGGAAGGGTTGTATTAAGAGTACAAAAATCAAACGCTTGAATGATATGGCAATAAGCGAATTAAAAAAAAAAAACAGAATAACAGTAAACACCTACAATGGCCGGAAACTACAATCACATGCCATAATTTACAAGCAAACTGCACAAGAAAACAAGAGACAAACTTAAATAACGATAGGAAGTAGGGATATCCGGACTTGGTACCGGCACTAGCAAAAGCCAGTGGGTTAAACCGGTTTATGGGTACACAAATTTCCCCTTTCTCTATCTCGTTTCCCTATATGCTGACCCGAAAGCCGATTCTATTTGAAACCTTACAATATCTAAATTTTTGTAAATTTTGTTGAAAACCAAGGAGTATCTCCCTTATGCAAAGCTCTGTCCTTAGCTGATTTTGGCTTTAGATCATATTGGTTATTTGTTCTCTATCATGTTTTAAACACCTTTGAGTTTATGGTCTTCCAACATTTAGATTTTATCTGCACTGAAGAGACATAAGTTGTCGAAATGCGTATATGCAGAATTTAAATTCACAGTAACTTCGGTATTTAGTTCTAAGCAAGATTCAGGAAGTTGTAAGCACAGTGAGTCGTCTGATTATAGGTATAGTTGGTATTTTACAAAGTTATCTCTTTATACCAATAACTTGTTAAAAGTACATACATTAAGACAATGAATTATCCGAAACTTGTCAGGTTTTTATTTGTTGCAAGTTTGCATCCATTAGCAACGAATAACGTATTCATAGCAATAATGGACTGTTTATTTGCACTGAGGTAGGAATTAAATAGTCATAGTTGAAGGCTTTCAAGTGACTGCAAGACCAGTGTCAACAGTGCTAGCGTTAATTATCCGTGCTATACTTAACCGTTTGTATACCGATTGCATCTATTCACTCAATAACTATCCTCTTGCTGCTCATTATATGTGTAGTTCATTATATATTTTTTCAATATCCTCCCATTAGTGTTTATTATTTATTTTCTCAATATCTTTCTATTGTTCTTCATTACTAAATTTCAACATTACCATTCCCTAACTTGGACAGTAATATTCAAACCTCTACTGCTTACGTACTGTATACTGTAGAAGGGGAAGTTTTCGCGAGGGGTTTATTTTCACTAATTTCGCGATAGGTACAATTTGCGAAAATTTCCCCTCGCGTAAATTAGTTTTTATTACAAAAGTAACGAAAGGTAAGTGACATTCGCGAAATTTAAACCACTGTATGTCACAGTTGATTCGTTTTGGGGGCTCTAGCACCAATTATGCAGACTTTCCTATTAGGCATAATTATCCCCGTGACCACATTATTAATCAAGGCTTCAAAGAATTCCTTCTCATACGTTTATTGAAAATGTTCTTTGATAAAAAATAAGTCTCTTGTAAAAAAGCTTGAAGTTTCGGTTCGAACTGTGATCTTAGATTGATTTTATTAATTTTTGACTTAATAGGGTCTGTAAGTCTGGTCATGTGACTCACGAGAATCCACGATAAACAGGTTATTCGAAAACGTCTCTCGCCAAAACATGACGTCTGTGGATTATGACGTTCAAGTTTTTGTTTGAAACGTCATATAACTTTGTTTAAAATGTAACTTCCGGGTACAATTTTTGATCCCGGAAGTTCCAAAATTGTACGAGACTTACAGGCCCTATAATCGTATTTATATTTCTTTCCACTGTCTATGACCTTTCAGTAGCAATTGCTGTTGAGTTGCGACCGGACACTACCACAATGGAAGGGAAGGTTTCAACCACATTTCTTTTGAAAAGAAGTCAGGATCATTGCGGTTGGTGGTTTTGTACCTGCTTTGTCTTTTTGCCCTTTGGTTTTCAGCTCTTGACAATTCCGTTTGGTAATTTTGTTATTACCTTCATTAATTATTTTCTCGTGTGCCTTCCATTTTTGTTCATTATCATTTTTCTCAATATCTTCCAACTGTTGTTCATTATGTTTTTTCTCGAATCTTAAATTCTTCAAAACAACGGTAGTTGAATACCGAAGGAACAAACACAAGATTACATAAATCAAAGTCCAGAGACAATTCAAAATCAAGAACACCAGAAGACGGAAGACCAAAGACACTACATGCCCACAAAACACAAGAACATTACATATACAACAAGAAAAACTAAGGTACTAACAGTGTGAACTCTCAAAAAACGGAGTGACATCATGTGCTCCGGAAGGGTAAGCATGTCCTACTCTGTATACAGATGCCGTCATACGGTCAGTAAGGCAAATGTGGCAAATGTTTTGAAAGATCTGTTAGGTTACTGATTGCATATCGTTATTTTATAACAGTAACTGATTGGATATTGTCATTTTCTAACCAATTGTTGTTCATTATCTATTTACTCAATATTAGCTCATTTTGTTCATTATCATTTTTCTCAATATCATCCAATTGTTGTTCATTATGTATTTTCTCAAATCTCAAATCCTCGAATTGTTGTTCATTATCTATTGTCTTAATACTATATTGTTTTTTTCTATACCTTTTTCTTTACTTTTTGATATACTCAATCTCCTCAAATTGTTTTTCTTTATTTATTCACTCAATACTCCGGATATGATTCAATCTATATCCTTATTACTTCCAATTTTGTTCACCACTCTCTTCATAGAAAAAAGAAGGGAAACGGGGAATGTGTCAAAGAGACAACGACCCAAAGGGGAGTAATAATAACTCAAAGCCAACATAAGATCTTCAATGAACGGTGAGAAAACCCCACACCCAACGGTAGGTCGGAGTCATCCCCTGAATAAAGAGTAATCAAGTTCAACGAAATAAACATCATCCTAGACTCCTATAGACATAAAGTAAACTAAATAGAAAAGACAAGACACACACGGCTTAATAAATTTCCTTACTTAGGACAGGCGCAAACCTGCTGCGGCGGGGTTAAACTAGTTTTATTGGGCCCAAAACTTCCCCCTAGCCAATCTGATAAATAAAAAAAGATAGTAACAACAGTAAAATTCAGTTAGCACCAGGACTGAGTCAATTGAGAAAAATTAAACTGAAACAAATATACGGACATAAACATGAAATCACAAAAGACTACTAGCAATTAACTGATATGCCAGCTCCAGACCCATTACCAAAACGACAAATAGAATTATGTACCCTCAGTAAACAGCTTCCACCAAGATCCCTTCCCGTTAGGAGTTTAGCATAATGATTTCATGTATATACCAGAATACATAAACAGAAAAGACACACAAAGGCTTAATAAATTTCCTTAGGACAGGCGCAATCCTGCTGTGGTGGGGTTAAACTTGTTTTATTGGGCCCAAACCTTCCCCCTAC
The DNA here is from genome assembly GCA_002080025.1 of Modiolus philippinarum. Taxonomy (NCBI): domain Eukaryota; kingdom Metazoa; phylum Mollusca; class Bivalvia; order Mytilida; family Modiolidae; genus Modiolus; species Modiolus philippinarum. The sequence continues at coordinate 75,908 of MJUU01028450.1, forward strand.
AGCCAATGTGATAAATCAAAAAACAATCGTAACAACAGTAAAATTCAGTTGGCAACAGGACTGAGTCAATTGTGAAAAATGGAACTGAAAGAACTAAATATACGGACATAAACATAAAATCACAAGAGACTACTAGCAGTTAACATACATATATGTGCATATAACAGCATTTTTGATAAAGTAACAGTTTTCTGAATAAAAGTATACGTTATGATTTTATTTTTGTACCCTTAAAGAATTTTTATCTATTTTTAGGCCCCAACCATAGTCAATTTACCAATGAGTGCTGAAATACATGAAACATCGACAACCAATCTTCTGTATAGGCTCACTGTAACAGATGCTGAGAATGATACCATCACCTGTTCTTTTGTAAATTCAGCTCTCTTGTTTTCTATACAGAGTGGTGCAAATCAAAATGGTATGTTGCTTTTCCTTTCATGGAATCAAAAAATAAAAAAAAAAAAAGTAAATAAAAATTAAAAATAGTATCCCATAATGGTGACATACAACAATTGAAGAACAACTGTAAGAGGGTTGTTCTTTTATTTCGTTTTGGATTTATTGTGATTTTTTCTCTCGTATCTAAGTATCTGATATCTAGTCATTCAAAAAAGGAGAAAATAACGAGCTTTGAAAATCATATGCAGAGCCATAATACTGTGTTGATATTCAAGAATCTTTAGTTGTAAAGGCGTTCAGTGTATCATTTACATGAAAAATTCTTTTTTTTTTTCTTATTGAAAAGAATGATTGTTTTGGGTTTCAACATTTGTATATGACTTTATCTGTGACTTTTTTTAAAAAGATGTACCTTACATAGATATGAAGTTATATCCACCGTGAACTTCAAGTTTGAAATAATTCGATTGAGATGAAAAGGGACAGATTTCTTCCTTTCTATTGTAAGAAATGCCTTTAATATTTGATTTGAATCAAAAAGGTGAAACAGGTGAGCTTTTTTCACTGGCAAAAGCAATTTGAAGAAAAAAAAACGTGTTAAAGATTGTATGTTTTGCTTTTAAAAACTAGTTGTACTCCAAAAAAAAAAAATAATACTGAAATTATACAAAGTAAAAATGTTAAAGTGGGCCACAATTAAAAGGTAAAATTAAACAAAATATACAAACTAAAAAAGCTAAAATATCCAAAACGGGTCGAAAGAAAAGTGTGCCCAACGTTTCGGCAAGTACGGCCTTCTTCTAGCGGCAACCGGGACAGAAAAATGGAAAAAGATGTAGAGGATACAAGAGAAGACTACTGACTAAAGTGTAACGACTGGCCGAAACGTTGGACACACTTTTCTTTCAACCCGTTTTGGATATTTTAGCTTTTTTTAGTTTGTATATTTTGTTTAATTTTACCTTTTAATTGTGGCCTACCTTACCATTTTTACTTTGTTTATTTATATTAATTCGTGGCCATTGCACAACATATATTTTTATAATACTGAAATTACCTTGTGTTGCACTTAAACGTATCATTGCTCCATTTAAATTATCAAATGTTAATATTTAAAAATGCTAGCAATAATACGACTTCATTTTTCCAGTACCAGTAGTTAACTTCTCTTTTCTTTTCATTCCAAAAGCACCGGCATATGTTTACATCTCCCAACTCATTCGGTACTCAAGGGCCTGTGGTCGATACATTGACTGCCTTGATAGGGCTAGATTGCTTACAAATATTTTATTTAAACAAGGGTATGTTAACCATAACTTGAAGTCATCACTACAGAAGTTTTACGGTCGACATGACGATCTTGTGGACCGCTATGGGATATCTGTTTCCCAGATGACAAAAGATCTTTCTCTCTGCCACTACAGTTTTTTCGACTACCGGATTTGACTTTACTACCGGATTTGACATGTTCAACACGGCAGGTGTCTTATAAGAAGCAGGAGATGCTTACTCTACCGCTGCACCTGATCATACCCATGGTGTTTTATTGGGTCTGTTTTTGTATGTGTCTGTTTTCAATTTTCTTTTCTGTGCCTTACTCATGTTATGTCTTTGTTTCTTTTGTTTTCTCGATGTTGCCATTCACCTAGGATAATTCCTTTTAGACTGGAGGTTCGGTTCTCACTTTAAGTGGACAAAGTCTTGGTCGTTTGTTGAATATACAAATTAAAATGAAGAAAAAACAAATATATTTCGACTTAAGTTGCGTAGTATACAGTAAAATTTGTTATGTTGTACACGTGTTTCAAAGAGTAACCCCTCATCAGCAGCATTCAAATCGAAACCGTAATCATAAATAGTCAGAAGTACTCACTACAAAAAGATATCGAAATTGAAGGCAAAAACCAATACCAAGGACACCCATCGTGCTTCAATCTTATCTACACAATTCCTTTATCACAATTTACAACTTAAATTTTACATTTACAACTTTCCAGTACAATGTCCAACATGCTTTGCTCAGTAGCACGTTTTTCACATATTATTGACATAGGTAAAAATTCCTTGTAGTTGGAAATAGTTTTATGAAGCTGTAAGATTATCATAAACCAAAACAAATTCTAAACATTTGAAAGGTTAAGAAAACTTAATAATTGTTAAACTAAAGATGATTTTCAAGAAAACGTATGTCTTTTTAGAAGCAATAAATAATAATTGAATTATACTTATATTATAACCAAACCAGAGGCATATAATTAATTATTTAATTATATGTCTCTGCCAAACCTGAGTTCTATATTTTGTTTCATAACATATATTGTTTACTTACAAGGAATAAGACATTTACAGCCGTATTTTGTTGTTGAAGTTTTTTTTGTTCGTTTGATTTTGGTATTTTTTGCAGGCAAGGGTGGCTTTCAGTTTGTTTTAAATCTATTTATTTTTCTTTTAGAATTCGACATATATACCACTAGTAATCAGAATTTCAACTATGATGTACAAAGAAGCTATACATTGGACATGTTGTGTGCAGATCAACGACGAAATGATACAGATCCCCTGTATGTCTACATTCTTCGTAATATGCCTCCAAAGTTTAGCAATCTTCAAGGTAGGACTTGTAAATTTTAGTTAAAATATATTAACATAAATAGTACTTTATAACAGAAAGTAAATGCATTGTCATCCGCATATTGCCAAAAAACAAAAAGCCTATTCCAACTAGTTACAGACTCCATGGACATACATTAGACAACGTAGAAGCCAGCAAATACCTTGGAGTAACCATCAACAAAGATTTAACATGGGATAGACACATAGACAATATTGTTGGAAAGGGAAACAGAACACTCGGTTTCATTAGGCGAAACTTAAGAGACTGCACAAAGCCAGTAAAAGTGGCAGCCTATACAACAATAGTGAGACCAACATTAGAATACGCCTGTGCAGTATGGGACCCCACAACTCAAAAACAGATCAACAAATTAGAGCAAGTGCAAAAAAGAGCAGCACGATTTGCACATAACAACTACACAGACCGTACAACTGGCTGTGTCACCAACATGACTAAACAACTTCAGTGGGAGAGTTAAGAAGAACGGAGGAAAAAACTCGACTCTGTATGCTATACAAGATCCAGCATGGCCTAGAGGATATCAACAGGCAAGAGTACCTTATACAGAGTGACCGGAGAACAAGAGGGAAACACCGATTCTATCAGGAAAGGACCAACAGTGATGTTTTAGGCGTCTCATTCTTCCCAAGGACCATCAAAGATTGGAATAAATTGCCAACATCAATAACATCGGCCGACACAGTTGAGGGATTCAGAGCCGCCCTGAAGGCGTGCTCTGAAAGGGAATAAACAACAACCTCATTGTACATAGTTTTAATTGCATGATACAACGATTTTATTTGTAAATAGTATTTGAGGACTAGCTGTGTCGCCCGGCAAACGCCTAGTTTTCGCGGAACCATTTACATTCGAGTCCCGAATCCGGTTCCTTACCAGGAAGAAGAAGAACAGAATAAACTCTTTCAATACCGCTGCATCATAATGTTTGTATATCAATAGGATTCCGTCCGTAAGTCTGTTCGTCATTCCGTCTGTCGTTGCGTCACAATTTTGTTTCCGAATGTGTACTTGAGTTTGCTTTGAAGAGAAGATTTAATATTTTTGGACATTGCAACTATTCATTGAATACTGGTTAAGTTCGATTTTCACAGTAATTACTTTTTGTATTCAACAGTTCTTGCACTTGGATTATGCAAAATTTGAAAAAAAATATGGTTTCTGGATGGTAACTTGGATTTGCTTTGTGACAAAGTTTTAATATTTTGAGAATTTTATGAATTTATGAAAATTTTACTGATAACTACAAAATAAAGGTCAGGTTCTATTTTCAACGTGATCAGAATTTTTGTTCAGGATTAATTGCCCTTGAATTACTCAAGATCTCTTAATTTTATGGTTTCCTGATAATAACTTGAAATACAGTTTGAGAGCATGTTACTTGATATAAAATACATGTCAAGTGTAATTTTCACTGTGATCGGTGTTTACGTTCTTGAGTAATTGCCCTTGATTTTTTCAAAATCTAAAAATTTCATGGTTTCCTGGTGATAACTTTAGTTTGCTTAAAAGTAAAGATTTAATATTTAATGCAATGTAACAATCCGTTAAATAAAGGCCAAATCTGAATTTCACCGTAATCGGTTTTTAGTTCTACATTTATTGCCCTTGAATCACATAAAAATCTGCAAATTCTTTGGTTCCCGTATGATAAGTTTGCTTTTGAGGAAAGTTTAATTTTGGCAACAATGTAAATATCCATAAAATATAGGTCAGTGTCGAGTGTCACCATGATTGGTTTTACAGATTACAGAGTTGTCTGGTTGTCCTTGAATATATAGATTTTATTTTTATGAAGATAACTTGAGTTCACCTTCAAGAAAAGTTGCAATATTTTGTGGGCATATCTTATTTGATTTATTTTGTCTAAGATAATGATACGGTTTCGTCAAGCAAAAAAAATATTGATGTTCCTGCGATGTCTAGAATTTCTTATTGGCGGAGGTATCTTTTGTGAACAGCAGATGACCATTTCCTAGTTTGAGTAAAACGTGAATGCACGTTTATACATACAGAGATATGGTTTTGCCATGTATTTGTAGAGACTTTGTTTCATGTGCATTTCTTACATATCCTTTAATTGTTTTTGTCAAAGTATTCGCACATTATCTTTTTTACTCTTTATTTAAGGGAGTACGAGCCTCTGATTTCAGAAGCATTCTAAATCCTCGGGTTTTATCCATTCAAACAGTGCTAAAATTTTTTGTACATGGATCACATTTTCTCCTTCATAAGTCACTTTAAAATACATAAAATAGACTTTGTATTAAATTTAATCAACTTCCAATTATGATTTCATATATTTAAAGGCCTATACACATCTTATGCAAATTGAAGGAAAACTCTAGAGAGATCTGTTTCCTGCCAAAATTTTGATGTCTTATATCTCAAAAATTCCAACATGGATTTTCAAAATTTTTTGCTCAAGTTGTTTCATTAGTAGTGCTCTCCAAATCAAATGGTTAGAATTTTAATTCTAATTACAAAACTTCTGACACTCGTACTCCCTTAATATAAAACTGCATTTTCATTATCACGGATGTGAATGACTCTTTTCTGGAAAAGTCTTTTTTTTCCTGTCTGTTTTTAGAGACCTTTAGAGTTTCGTCCAGATAAAAATACAACAACTTAAGCATTGTTAAAAGGGTCTGTAAGTCTCGTCATGTGACTAACGAGAATCTACAATAAACAGGCAATTTGAAAACGTTTCCCGCCAAAACATGACGTCAAAGGATTGTGACGCTCAAATTTTTGTTTGAGACGTCATATATCTTTGTTTAAAATGTAACTTCCGGGTACAATTTTTGATCCCGGAAGTGCCAAAATAGTACGAGACTTACAGGCCCTATTAGATATACTGTCGTTGTCCATTGTATGTCTATTACAATGTCCATGAATGTTCAAAGTAATTAACGAATTAAAATTATAAAATAACAATTACATGCCACAATCCATATACCGATAAAATTAGAAGTACGTTTTCTGTAGATATTTTTGTACCTTTTAATTTAATTATTCTGTTAAAAAATAAAAAGGGCAATCACCAAAGAGAACTACACTTTATAGTAGGGTGCCCAAGCGACGATTTTTTCGAATTTGGTTTAACGGAATCACACACACCTGCATTATACATTTTTGGAAAGAGGAGATAATAGCGCATCGAAATAAAAATGTCGTAGATATCAAATTTAGTCACATTTTATTTAAAATTGGGTTAAAGGTCATTTCCTAAAATAAAGAAAAATCTCAGGGAACTAAAAGTTGGCTTCATTTTTACCAACAAACGCCTCACGAAATTTTCAAAAAATAATATCAATTTTATCCAGACATTTCATTGTTTTATTTTTTATAATGATTTGTCATTTATTTGACGGTTACCAAATGTTTTTGAGATGTGCATTTTTAAATATTTGCACATGAGATATATAAAGGACGCTTTCAATTATTATGAATAGTATTTTCTAAGTTTTTGTTGAACCAATGTTAAAAGGAAACCTTGAATTAAATTTTTAAGCCTTATTTCTTCAAAATTGAATAAAACCTGTACAAAATAAATCAAATTTTTGTTTTTGGTATTACTCGAGTAAATTTCCATGAAAAATACGCACTGCCATAAAACCTAATAAAACCAATAAAACTTGACCAAAACCTTGTTATATCATCTACATGGATAGCGAAATCTCGATTTAAATGTAAAAAACATTAACATGTACATGAAAATTCGAAATTCGACCAATTTGAAATCTCCAACAGATCTGTATAATTTGACAAGACTTGGTCTACAGGTATCATGTGCGCAATTATTGACTTTCGAACAGGGATCCAGTTTTGAACCCAAAGCTGTATTCAGTATTAAGCACTACAACTCCTACGATTGGTGGATAATAAAATTAAATGTTTTAAAATAAAATACTATGTCATGTTACAATTCGGTTTATAGCAAATCTGATTTCAACAATGTAACCCAGAGGTGATAATTTGACCTTTTATGGGATCTGGTCGACACAAAAATATTTTATTATTTTCAATATACCCCTTTTTGAGCCTCAATTTACACCAAGAAACGCCGCATGACCCCCCATTTTTTATTTTGGAATTCGAAAGATCTATATAAGTACTTATCATTTTCAGGACTCCAGGGATGAAAAAAAGCCTTCGTCTATTTTTAGTTTATCGCTAAACAGGGGAACCCCCCTATGGAAAATGCATTGTAAATAATTGCGCGCTTGTAACCTATAGCAAAAATGTGTTTTTCACGTTTTTCTACATTGTAATGTATTGAATGGTACTAAAACACTGAATTTCAAATAAATTTACAATTTTGACCGAATGAAAGTTTGTGCATATCGTATTTCCGGATTTATAGTCTGTTTCTTCATGTATGGTAAAAATCACTAGAAAAGGGGGGTAGGCTTCGATGAAAGTTGATAATTTTTAGTTTACAGAGGTAGATTGCGTATATG
>MJUU01028457.1:475-10755 GCA_002080025.1 Modiolus philippinarum
TTCCCTTCAGTAGAAGCCAAGAAATCTTTGACGGAAATTTTGGTTTTTAGCAAAAATTCAAAGTATCGGCAAACAGGAAGTGGGCACCCGACAAACTTGAAAATTGCTTACACGATACAACTCATCATTTCCAAGCTACAGACTCAATTTCAAATCATTCCCACATATAGAAGCCAAGAAATCTGTGACGGAAAAAATTGTTGACGGACAGACGGACAGACGGACAAAGTGAAAACTATAGGGCACCCGCATCTTGATGCGGGGCCCTAATGAGACGGCCCTTCCATAGATTCTAGAGTGTAATGAGACGGTCTGATTCTGAAGTGTAATGAGACGGTCTGATTCTGAAGAGTAATGAGACGGTCCTTCCATAGATTCTGAAGTGTAATGAGACAGTCCTTCCATAGATTCTGAAGTGTAATGAGACGGTCCTTCCATAGATTCTGAAGTGTAATGAGACGGTCTTCCCATTGATTCTGAAGTGTAATGAGATGGTCCTTCCATAGATTCTGAAGTGTAATGAGACGGTCCTTCCATAGATTCTGGAGTGTAATGAGACGGTCCTTCCATAGATTCTCGATACTGATGTGACAGCTCATCCTTGCAAGGCAGGTGTTGGTAATGTTTCAGAGGAAAAAAATTTGTAGTATGCAAAAATTATACAGGAATAAATTCAGACAACTGGAATAATTCGCACTGACATCTAAATGTGGATCTAGATTCAGACATGGATGCCAAGGGTATCCCAAGTGTTTTTTTACAACTAAGAAGGACAAAAACATCACTGAAGCAGACATACTTGCATTATGAAGGATAACTTAAAAAAACTGCTATCTAAGCATAAATATTACAGTTAAACTAATCCTATAACCCAAACTTGTACTGCTCAGTAACCCACTATAAAGACTGACCTTTCTTCATATTCGTGACATTTTGAAACTTATCAAATAAAATATTTATTAAATTAAATTTTTTTGTGGATCATATTAATTATAAAATTCCATTCCACCATTTTGTACCATGTTGTGAACAATAGGCTGTGAGTCAACAGTGTAAAAGGTGTGCTATCTACCTGGACATGTATCACCTGACAATTACCGATACAGACTTAATTTTCTCTCTAAATTCTCAATCAAATAACTATTGATATTAAGGGTCCACTCCTGGTATACTAGTACATTTAAATGGATTGACCATGTCCATTTCTCTTATTTTTGTCTGTTTCACTCAATTGACATTTCCATATTTACTTAGCTAGTTATTCAATCAAATATATCTATTTACTTCTCTAAGGTCAATATATTACAATGAGGTCAACATCAGATTGATTATCAAACCTGGACAAGTTGAATCATTGTATTCTAATGAAAAATTCCATAGATCATAAGATTTTTCCAAAAAAGTCAAGAATTCAGATTTTTTATAATAACAGAAATTGTAAAACTTTATAACCTATGTGTTGAAAAGGCCATGTTTACTCATCAATATCTCCAAAATTACTTTTATTACTTATCATTACTTATAATTAATAAAAAAAAATTCATGGGTGACGGTGGTCTGTCGGAGATTTACACATGGGTGGCCATTATTTTCGTTAATATTTAACCTAGAGCATAGCGAGGGATAAAATAAACGAAAATAATTCACCCCTTTGCTTGAGGGGGTGAATATTGTTCACCTCTTGTTGAAGACCCTCAGGTGACATCAAGATGTAAACAGGAATAAAAGCCATGTCCTTGATAAACTGGAGTTTGCTATGTACATGTATCGTGTGCGTTTTTGTCACATGTACATTCACTCCATATCTTTTCATTTTTCCTACAAACAATGGGCGAACATGAATTATTTCTATTCTGGTATGAAATATAATAATCTGGACGGACCTATAATGTGCACATTACATAAGATTTTCTGACATTTTTGTGCACAAAACATATTATGATGTCGTCTGTTTCAGCGTAAAGACTGTTGTGACTTCACTCATACTGTTATTGGAGATTTTCATATGGCTGGTCGGGTTTCAATTGTTCTTATATTAGAATTCCTATTTTCAACACTAAAATTTGTATTTGACATCCTAATCTCTAAAAGTGTTAAAGAAAATAAACTTTGTTTTTCATGATGACCAAGAGTAGGGCACACTGAAAACAATTGCTGATCCCCTCACAAATATATATATATATATATATAGATTTAAGACTATAGACAATGATACATTACCAGGATTACCTTCAAAGAAGCAACAATTGGCGTCAAATATATCAGTACCAAACTTTAAAGTCACAATCACTCATGCATGAAATGTAGGGCAAACAGTGCCTTATTTTACCATATCCTCATAAGTGTCTGTCTCTACTAGTTCTTGTAAATTTAGCAGCCAGTACTATACTCATGCATGATATGTTAGTTAGTACATCTAACATTTGTCTAGGCCATTATTTTTTATTTTTAGTTTTACGAACCCTCCTGCCCTGAAAATTTGGCCCCAAAATTGAAAAAAAATAGCTTTTTGAATTTTATTTTTATTTTATTTCCGACTATACAAATGTTTGGCCTATTATTCATTCAAATTCCTATTATTTTTAATCCAAATTACATTTTTTTTACCTGACCTCAATTTTTCTGGAATTTTTTTATATTTTTTTCCTTCCTCCTACCCACCAACATTTAGGAGAAAGTTCGTAAAACTAAAAATTAAAAAACAGTGGCCCTAAGGCAACTACCTTCACCAATTTTCTGCCCATCTTGTATCATCTAAGACATGGACAAAATTTTACATCTCCTCCCTAACTATGGGTGCAATGATATAATTACCAAAAATATTAGAATTAAGTAAGAAGATGGAAATGAAATCAATTCAATTTCCATCTCCTGGTGCACAAAATTCATAAAAATGACTGGAGCTTAGGCCATTACAAAAAATTCCTAGATGCTCATCCAAATTTTTTGAAAATTTATCAGCAGGATTTGAACTATAGACAAAAATTAGATTGATGCTGCAAATATATTCATTACTTTATCAAATACTGTATAATCATTTATTCCTATGGGGATAAAATTTCATAGATTTGAGTTTTTAAGTTATTTCATGGGGACAAATTTTCATGGATTTCAAATAGATTGAACCCTGATTTGCTTTAAAAAATTAACTTTGTAGGGATTGAATTTCCTTGATAAGTCTTTCCAATGAAATATACAAAATTTAACCCACCCCCGATATTTCTGCTTCTACAGTATAACATTGTGATTGTAATTGCAAACTGTCCTTTACAATGATTGAATCTAATTCAAATGTTTAGGATGAACAGGCATGATCAGTCCTAAGGCCATCCTAAATTAATTCTATGTCTAACGACAACGTAAGACATCAAAAGATAGAGGGAGGGAGCGAGAAATAAAACCAAAAAAAAATTCAAACAAAACATCTGCAATTACTTTTAACAAATTTTAACAAATTTTAGTGCATAAATATGCTTTAGACTTTTATTTTAAATTCTTGACTGACATAAAACATTTTATTACACTTTCTTTCATAAGTCTTTCATTAGTTCCATTCCCGACTGCTCAATTAGTGATGAATCGTGACCTCAACCTGAAAATTTGTGGATATTGCGAAATTTTTGTTTTTTATTTTCAAGAATTTTCAAAAACCTACATGCGAGGTTGACTTTAAATTTAGAATTAATTTAGGATAGCCTTTATTGTAGACTGTATAGTTTCATAATAATATTCATGTACAAGGATGTGCAAATGGTTCATCATTATTTCAAATTTCTATTACCCTATACCACCATTTTCTCAAACAATTCTATTTAGTTTGTATTGCTTGGTTGATATTCCTGTATAATAAAACACATTAATCAATGTATATTAACTTAACTGGCCAAGTGTATACTTTCTGTTGAGTGATTTCATCATTCATTAATTTCTCCCAATTATATTCATTTACAGTCACACATTTTTTCAAAAAGATGACATATTTCAAGTCTGAAAAATACAAATGGTGCATTATATTTATGTGACACCCAACCACGTTTTTTGCAAAATTATGTTTCCCTCGATCTTCTTTCAAGGGGGGGCATATTGTTTTTGTCTAGGCTGTCTGTGGTTCGTCCTGGCTGTCTGTGGTTCATCCTTCCGTCTGTGAGTAAAAAAAATTCTAGGCGCCTGTGCTCTTACATCTTTGATCTGACTGCAAGCTAACTTCACAGGATTGTTAAACAAATGCATATTGTGAAGTCAAAATTTGCAACACTTTTTACAGTTATGCCCCTTGTTAATACATGTGCCTGACTCATGATCAGGAATGCTTTGCCTAAATTTTCTAATTTTGTACACATGTGTTGGAGGAGGGGGGATTCCTTTCTGTAAACTTAGTAGTGAGTCCTCAAGGGAAAACATGTGTTCATGTGTTGCCTGCATAAAAATGCAAAAATCTTGGAAGTTCCATCGAACAGGAAGTGGGCATGTGAGAGATCCCAAATTCTCTAATTTCTTTTCTTTTTCACGTTTCCTGAACAGTTGGAGAAACATGTTTCTCCTCTCTAGAGAGAATGTTGTTCTCAGCATGTGACTGGATACTGATAAGGTATGCAAAATTGCAGAATGTGGTTTCAGAGAACAGGAGTTGTCAGAAGACAACATAGCTCGCCGGGGTTTCCAGTATCCTCAATGCACAATAAATTCGAAAGAAAGCTTTCTTCACAAGAAAGTCACATATGAAATATAAACACCCTATCACTAAACAACTTAATTCTAGAAGCAAAATTAAAGTTTTTAAAAAATTGCCCTCAGGGCAAGGTCAAGGTCAAAATGTCTATAAATATGGTACCATTAGAAAGCTCTCATCAAAAGAACCTCACATAACAAATATGAACACCCTACCACTAAACATCTTAATTCTAAATGCAAAGTTAAAGTTTTAAAAAAATTGCCCTCAGGGCAAGGTCAAGGTCAACATGTCTACAAGTATGATACCAGAAGAAGGCTGTCATCATAAGGAAGTTACATACCAAATATGAACACCCTACCACTAAAAGCCTACCTTCTAGAGGCAAGTTTAAAGTTTTACAAAAATTGCCCCCAGGGAAAGGTCAAGGTCAAAATGTCTACAAATATGGTACCACTAGAAAGCTCTCATCATAAGGAAGTCACATACCAAATATGAACACCCTACCAGTAAAAGCCTACCTTCTAGAGGCAAGGTTAAAGTTTTTCAAAAATTGCATTCAGGGTAAGGTCAAGGTCAAAATGTCTACAAATATGGTACCACTAGAAAGCTCTCATCATAAGGAAGTCACATACCAAATATGAACGCCCTACCAGTAAAAGCCTACCTTCTAGAGGCAAGGTTAAAGTTTTTCAAAAATTGCATTCAGGGAAAGGTCAAGGTCAAAATGTCTACAAATATGGTTCCACAAGAAAGCTCTCGTCACAAGGAAGCCACATACTAAATATCAACATCCTATCTCTTAACGTCTCCATTCCAGAAGCAAGGTTAAAGTTTTTGCTGACGACGCCGACGCGGGGGTATGACAATAGCTCTCCGGACATTTGTCCCGCCGAGCTAAAAATGTGACAGAATTTTTTTGTAATGCTTATGATGGTGGCGGATGCAACACGGCAAATAGTGTTCCCTATATGTGGCCATTGTGTGGATGCAGGCAACACAAAAGCACAATTCCAGTTTTGAGGGACATTAATCCAAAAACCATTCACTTGGCCCAAGTTAAGTGGAAATTTAGAAGACAGTTTGTAATTTTGTTCAGAGGTTTTTGGTAAGAAATCCAAAAGTTACAAAAAAAATTTACTTTTTTGAATTCAAACTTTTCTGTTTAGCCTGCATCTAATTCATTTCTTTTATCTTGAGCACTCCTTGAACATATCGAAATATGAATGGAATACCCTTTTATTTTCAGCCTGAGACTTTTCAATCAAAGCCTGGTATACTAGTATTTCTATCAACCCTTCATTATGCTCCTTCTACAGTTTTCACAATTACTTTTTAGTACTGATGACCCTTTGTTACAAGTACAAACTGCAAAATTAGGTCAAATATCACTTTTAACAAAAACAAAAGGATGTCATACATGTTTCATGCCAAAATTATTTAGTTCAAACAGTCGAATGTTGTCATCACTGCACGTTGTCATCACTGCACATGTAAATAATGCTCTGTCAGTTTAAATTGTAAATGAGAATTTTTTTTAATTGCAGAACTTCTTCCATTTGGTCCATCTTGCTCATTTGATAATATATGTTACACAATTTGGAAGGAAAAATACAGTCCAATTCAAAATAAAAAAGGGGGAAAATTAGGGTCTGCAGGTAGGAACTTCTTTTGCTACATCACAAATACAGTCAAACTTCAATGGCTCGAACCCCCAAGGGACTGTTGAAAACTGTTCGAGCCAGGAGGTGTTCGAGAGATTGACCTCAAACTATGTTTAAACTTGAACAGAGGGACCACAAAAAGGGTTTGAGGCATCCATGGTGTTCAAGCCACCTAAAATCTACTGTACATTGTATGATCTGGAAAATTAAGGTAATTCATGTAATTATAAAAATTGAAAATAGCACTTATTGCATTTTGATGTAACAGAGTCCTTTCTCGTGATTTTCATTGATTTTCATCTTCATAGCATGCTTGACTTGCCAAAGAATAATCTGTTCAAATAGTGTCATATCCTGAAACATTTCAGTCAACTATGGACAATGAAAAACGGGTTGGTGGATCAGCGATGTCACTTTCCTATTTTTTTGAAGATGGAATTTGAATAAACAAAAAGCTCTAAAGAGCCTGTATCGCTCACTTGGGCTATGGCCGACATGGACAGTCCCAATAATCTCAATAATTAAGTGCCTCATTTTCAAGTACCTGTATGTTAATAGACCTTTTCCCTTCTTTTTCCTACTTGATGTTATTTGCTTTAAAGTGTAACTAAATTTTCTGATGGCAATTATTTTTGATAAATTGAAGACTTACTGCTCACTTTTTAGAAAGGAACAAACGAGGGAATATTGTGACCAAATTTGGTTCCAATTATGAATTTATTTCTGGAAATTCAGTAGTTTTTCAGTTCCCTGCTGGAGGCCATCTTGGAAGAGGTGCACACTTGCAGGACACATTTTTTAAAGGAGACCACACAAAGACTACATGTATTTTGACCAAGTTTGGATCAAATTACCTTTGCTATTTCAGGAGCATATTTTTTAATGCTTTCCCATAGGATCCAATGTTATTAAACTATGTTCCACGCTGGGCCCATCTTGGATGAAATTCGGACTTGCCATTTGCTACACAGATTTTTCAAAGGGGTCAACTAATGACTTTTGTGACCAAGTTTGGTTCCAATGGGCCTATTATTAGTTTCAGAGAAGATCTTTTAATATGTTCTCCCAATGTTTAACGAAGTTTGTCTCTGGCACCCATCTTGTATGAGGTCGACAGACATCTTGACCATGTTCAATTAAATGTAGGTACGATTTAAGCACTCTCCCACTAGTGTGTGTGGCAAGTAAAATCTGTGCAGGGCAAGTTAGATTTGATGCTGACTTGTCCGCTTATCAAGTTAAATTTATTTTATCTTTACATCTGAATCTGGAAGGGCAAGTTCATTTTAGGATGGGCAAGTAATATTTATTGGTGACTTAGTTGACAATTAATTTCTATATCAATCCCTGCAATATACTGAACATTTTTGCAATTAAAACTTAATCTCTATCTAAAACTGTTTTCAAAATATAAGTCAAAATATATAAAATCATAAAAAATTTGACTAATAAAGGGCAACAACTTCTGTATGGGTATTTGGATTTTCTTCAAAATTGCCATGTACATTTGTAGGTAGATCTTGATGTGTTTAAAATTTTTACAATTAAACTTAACCTTAATCTCAAACTGTTTTTGAAATAATATAAGACAACATAAATAAAATCAAGACAAATTTTACCAATAAAGGGAAATAACTCCTATATAGGTATTAAGATTTTGGTTAAAATTGACACAAGCATAGATTTTGAATATTTTTGCACTTTAAACAACCTCTATCATTTAAGGGCAGTATCTCCAATATGGGTAGATCTTGATATGTTGAATATTTTTGCAATAAAACTTCACCTCTATCTAAACGTGTTTTTGAAATACAAGACAAAGTATATAAAAACATAAAAATTTGAACAATAGAGGGCAATAACTCCTTTATGAGTATTTAGATTTTCTTCAATACTGCCATGTGAGTAGATCTTGATTACTGAACATTTTTGCAATTAAAACTTAAACTCCATCTCAAACTGTTTTTGAAATATAAAAATGAAATATATAAAATTATGAAAAATTTGACCAATAACTGGCAATAACTCCTATATGGGTATTTAGATTTCCTCAAAATTGCCATGTGGGTAAAACATAGATCTTAATATGGTGAACACTTTTCCATTCAAACTAAACTTTCATCTCAAGCTGTTTTTAAAATACAAGACGAAATTAATCAAATCGCTAAAAATTTGACCAATTAAGGGCATCAACTCCTAAACCGGTATCTAAATTTCCTCAAACAACTAAACAAATTTAATGACACAATCGGACTACTACAAATGGTATACATGTACATGTAAGTAAATTTGAAGTTCTACAATTTCTAATTGGCCATTCATGTACATTTTTGTATGCATTATTTGGTGTATCTGTACTTTAAATGACTTGAGATGGAAGCTCTTTTGATTTTTGCTAAAGAAACAGTTCCCAAAGGGAGGGAAAATTGGTATAGGATTTGCTCATTATGGGGACTCCCTGCATACAGGCCCTGTTGTATACACCATGTACACAAAGACACAAATTTACTAGATCTGCATACATTTTGAATATTTAAATGAAAGGCAAACATAGTTTTAAAACAAGAGCGTGTTTCTGAAACACTAAATATTAAATATGATAACAGCAGCTGCTTTTGACCTCTGTGACCTTCACTAGGCAGAATAAAAAAAAAATCTGTGTTTCCGGTAACCTGACCGACCCTAGATTTTAGAGGCTAAAATTACCTACCCTAAAGTTTTTTGGCAATTTTTAAAGAAGCACTGTTAAAGTCCAGAAGTAACTCCCTATATGTCTATGTGAAAAGTTTTGAAAAATTTTTTAAATTTGCCTACCGCCCGACCCTAATTTTGAAGAGCATGTTACCGGAAACACAGATATTTTTTCTTGGCCCTATTTGACCTGACCAGATTTTTTTTGCTATTTCTGTTCCTCTTGATTAGACCTACACGCAAAATCTATCTTACATAGTTCAAAAATTAAAGAAAAGATCCAAGTTGTAGACGTACAGACACTTTGACAGGACACCAATGATTTGTCTCAATCCTTGATCTGGAGTATAGAAAACAAGATGTGTTTGTGAAACACTACAGATCTGTACATATGCCCCCAGATTCTACAGTAAAATATATAAAAATACCCAATTTTACCACTTTTTGACCTCTTTGACCTTGACCTTTGACCTGACCTAAATTTTTCTGCATATTCATGTTCCTCTTGACTAGACCTATACACTTGCCAAGTACGAAATGTCTACATTGCATAGTTCAAAAGTTTCAGTCAAGTTTCGGACACACAGACAGTGTCAAACAAACCGACAGACAGGACAAAAACAATATGCCATCCGATCTTCAATCTGGGGCATAAAAAAAGATTTGGATGCAGACAGCTACATGGGGTCCCCTTCCTGAACTAAGGACTGAAATTATCCCTGTAGATACAACAGCTAATCCTAGATTTTGGTTTTGTGTACAAGAATACAAACTGTAAGCTGAGACGTACACTAGTGCGTGAAATGTAGGTCAACATCACCTATTTTTTTTATCAAGAACCTAGTGTCTATCTAAGGCATACATTTATCTGGTGACAAAATAGTTCTCTAGCTCAACTTAATCATAGATTTTTCTAGCATTCCCAAAATTCCAGTCGTCTTTCCAAGAGAATTATTTAAAAATCAAGCAAATTTCGCAATAATATATGTATGTATTTGCCCCTCAATTTTGATTCCAAAATGGACAGATTTTTGGCGTTAACCTTCCACAATATGCCGGGAAAGGAAACTCACTTCAAATTCTAGCCTGCCCTGAATTCAAAATTTCAATATACATGTATATCTACTACATGTACAGAGTATATATATATGTAAATTTTTGATATTAATATTAGCCTGTCCTATCTAAAATTTGACTGTGTCTTGCATCAGGGCCATTGGATTGTTATTTCCAATTTTGAATAAGCCAAAGGCCCA
>MJUU01028457.1:10770-31286 GCA_002080025.1 Modiolus philippinarum
CCCCCCCCCCCCCCCCATTACCTTGGAATTACTTTATTGTAAATAGACTTTCAATTTGGTGTGATGGACAAAAGATCCTGTACCAAACAATGATAAGGGAGGTACGTGGTAAAACAGTGAGATTATTCAAATTCTGAACACAGAATCTCCAATCATTGCTAGTAAAATTTTTGTAAGGCTAGTGCTGAGGTGGGCCAGCCCTTTTTCAGGAATCCAGGAATAGGTGTTTTTCAGCTTTCTATCATACTGGATTTCCAGAAATAAATTCACCAGGATTCAGGATTTCATCAGTTTTTTAGTTCCTTTGTAATTCGGGTTTCAAAATTTAGAAAAAAAATCGGGATTCAGGGACGAGACCCTTCCTGCCTAGTAAATCAAAGTGTCTTTTGCACAGACTGTTAATACATGTACTAGTATATTACAATTGTACATTGTAACTTATGATTTGTGCATTTTCTGCACAACTACATTTGTTGAACATTTTTCTTTAGATTTTTTAAATACAGTGTAATTTTGAAAAAATCAACCCCTATTTAAGGTTTATCTTGCCAAAAAAAACACTAAAATATCAGTTTTTCCCATTATAATATTCATACTGTACATTAAGCTTTATATATTTATAAAACGTGTATTTTGATTTAGATGTGTACATGTAAAGATACATGTGTACACTTTTTTGGCAAATGATACATCTTGCAATATTTTATCAGCATTAGGCCAAATAAAAAAATATGTGTGTTTCCGGTTACCCAACCGACCCTTGCATTTTTTCCCATACTTCAAAAATGTTATTGTAAGACCTCGATCGTTTTAACGGTAGTCTTTCGCTTCGTGGGTAGCAACAGCACTTAGATATGTCTATTTCTACAACCGCTAGCATTATTCATCAGAAAATGCACGAAGAATTGTTAAAATCACAGGATTCCCAACTCCTATCGTCAAATCCGCCATTTTTACTCGTCAGAATACACTTCCTGTTTTAGCGGTATGACTAAATACCGGAAATGCAACGGACGATAAATACGTAGAAAAAAAACAACTTTCTGCCGACCTATGGACCCTATTTTCATATTCCTTGTAACCAGAAACACAAATATATTTTTTTTGCCTTACGATCATACTGCAATACATGATTTTACAATTATTTTGTCCTTACAACTCCGTCGCCATCACAACTAAGGTCGCTCATGACATTGCTGAAAACATAGCAGATTGAAATAATCAGAAAAGATTGTCAATGTTTAGTATTCCTTATTTTGCGAAAGAAAAATTGCCACCATTTTTTTTCCAGTCCACAGATAATTAGAGCTGTATTGTTTGTATGATAGCAGCCTATCCAATATCGTAAACCGAACAGTCATAAAAAAATACCATGATTTTGGTATGTACAGTGAATTGTTTCCCCCCTTAGATTTAAAAAGAAAAATTGAACCCATGATTTTCTACTGCAGATAAGATTTGAAGTTTTCTTGTTGGGAGAGCAATACGAGGTGATTCTGAAAATATGTATCAAGGTCTTACATGTATGCATCCTAAAAGGCCCCTCATTTAGGCAAAGAAAAACTAACAGTTTGTTTACGGTTACACAAAACACTCGTGTTTACATGCAGTTTAATCCTGATCCTACATTTGATACTCCTTTAGTAAAAGAAAATATCCCAGTGAGACTGACCATGCTTCATGTTGGATTGATCCAGCTACATCACTACATGTATATATATATATATACTGTATTAAAGTAGCTGACAGGTGTTTAGTGACAAAACACTCTTGAAAACATTCCACAATCTAGTTTTCTACCAAGATTTTCATTAGTCAAATTAATTTTTATCAATCAAATTTTCCTTATAGTGTAATAAAATGAAAAGCTGACATTTTAGATTGCAGATGTACATGCATTTAGGGGACCGTGATAATTTTAACAACTTTCAATATTAAATGTGCTAGTAGGAAAAATATAAACAGGTACATGTATGAGATATTTTAGGTCTCCTACATAGAAAATGTTGACAAGTTTCAACAAACAATTTTATGACGCCTTCTATTACAATTCAAAAATATAAGCAAGATCAAGTCCACCCTTCCTGTACATCAAATTAACAATGACAATACTGATAAAATATAAACAAATGCTTATGAAAGGGCAGTTTCAAATTTTTGCAAAGGTCATTTATGTAATTCATCATCCAATTATTTTTAAACGTCCACAGAATCTTCAGAATGCTTCAACCTGATAGTTACATATGTAAGTTTATATGGTATGTGTAGAAAAAAAGAAGGGAAACGGGGAATGTGTCAAAGAGACAACGACCCAAAGCCACCATAAGATCTTCAATGAACGGTGAGAAAACCCCACACCCAATGGCAGGTCGGAGTCAGCCCCTGAATAAAGAGTAATCAAGTTAAACGAAATAAACATCATCCCAGACTCCTATAGACATAAAGTAAACTAACTAGAAAAAAGACAAGACACACAAAGGCTTAATAAATTTCCTGACTTAGGACAGGTGCAAATCTGCTGCGGCGGGGTTAAACTAGTTTTATTGGGCCCAAACCTTCCCCCTAGCAAATGTGAATGGGATTAATAAAAAAACAATAGTAACAACAGTAAAATTCAGTTAGCAACAGGACTGAGTCAATTGTGAAATATTAAACTGAAAGAACTAAATATACGGACATAAACATGAAATCACAAAAGACTACTAGCAATTAACTGACATGCCAGCTCCAGACTCATTACCAAATGATAAATAAAATTATGTACCCTCAGTATACAGCTTCCACCAATATCCCTTCCCGTGAGTTTAGCGTAATGATTTCATACATATACCAGAATACATAAACAGAAAAGACATACAAAGGCTTAATAAATTTCCTGACTTAGGACAGGCGCAAACCTGCTGCGGCAGGGTTAAACTAGTTTTATTGGGCCCAAACCTTCCCCTTTTAGCCAATGTGAAAAATCAAAAAACAATCGTAACAACAGTAGTATACATAATCATTTTTCTTATAACAGAATTGTAGGGCTCAAATTCTATGCTCTATACAAGTTGACAATGACTATAAAGCATGTTTGTTTGAAATATAACTTCCCATTGCCTCACCATGGCCCAAGGATATTCAGAGATTTCAAGATGTTCAAAATAAATCCATTGGAGACCTTTTTATATTTATTTTGATCCATCAGTTTGTTAAGGATTACTCTTTTGGTTTTAGGGCATGTTCAGCTTGGATTCACATGTAATTAATTTAGAGATGTCAAACTAACAATAGAAATATATCATCTTTCCTAACAAAAAAAAACCCAGAAGATGTTTAACAATTTCTTTTGTTCAAAAACTTTTTCATCTGGTCACCTTTCAACATTTAAATCCAAAGATAATGATCATGTCTATTTTATTTTCTTATTCCAAATCGATAATTATATTTGAAGAGAATACTATGAAAAGAGAGGTGTAGACATTTTTTTGCAATTGCAAGTGTATCGTTTTTTTTGAGACACTAAATACTGTCACATAAAAAAAAATCAGTATATCTAATTTTTAATGGATTTTTTAAGCTTGGTCAAACATTTACCAAAGTGGAACTTAATTGATATCAAAACAAAACAGATAATGACTAAATTAGTTTTCAAGAGATTAAATGAACATGTATATTGTTACATAAACAATTAACAGGTTGAATTGACATGTGGTGGTTTTAATCAAATCTGTCAGTCTGTGATCTGATTATCTAATTATCCTAGCAATAAACAACTTCCACTCTTACTGACCATTGGTCAGTCTCTCTTATCTGGTCCAATGGTATCAATTCACTAGTAATTCAAAATTTGAGAATGGCTCTCATATCATTAATTTCATGTCAAAGTTTATCTGAATGTAAACAACACAATGAATCTTGAAAGTCCCTCTTGTGTAAAATATAATATGATTCATAGTTTGTCCTGATTAAATAAAAAGTACAAGTGAATAAAGCTATTGTTACTATTCACAAATAATTTCACAGTTCAGTGACACACAAGTTGTAATTTAATTTTGGGAAGGGGGTCTACTATTTTCACCTACACAAATCAAAACAACAAAATAACCCACTTGTAAAGCGAGTCAATCTGAATGTGATATAAATAGAAAGTTGTGCTGGATAACAGAGATCAAAGGGAGATGTGTATTTGATGTATTCTTACCGTCTTCACGCCCGTTTTCTGTTTTGTCACCACTATCGAATCCATTTCCCAAACTACCATTTTTTGAACCCTGTAAAGAAAACAAGACTCCCTTATTTCTGTAATAACTTTCCTCCTAAACGTCTAAAGGATCATGTGGCAAGATCAAAGAATAATTCTTCCATTGATGTAATTATTTCAATCAACATTTTTACGAACCTCCTCGGTTTCCGTTACTAAGCCTAATTTGTCTTCAGATAAATTTTCCGATGATCTTTTTTCTTCTTCGCCTTCATCTTTATACACTTTCACTTCGTCATTCGAAAAGAAGTCTTCTGAGCCGCCAGAGTTCACATGCGGCATTGTCATTTCACCAAAAAACTAAGTAAATCCCACTCTTTTTTGTGCCACTATCTCCCATACACGTTTGGTTTCCGCCATGAATAACTTGTGAAGACATTCAGATGGGAAAGTACCCAATTGGCAACGAGCACTTTACTATATGACCAATCAAATAACGTCTTACAAAAGAGGTTCGGTGTGATTAAGGCTACCTGAAGGGTAGTAAGAGTTTTAAATTTCTGACTTTAAACAATAAAATATCTATAATAACGCTAAATCACGTTGAAACAAATGTCACAGTTTTTCATAGATTTTCTAAAGTGTGCATTGATACCAAATTCTGACGCATTTCATGCTAGAATAATGAATTAGTAGCATTTGTTGTTGCACTATTTACATATGTAATTGGATTTTTAATATCAGAGGAGTTTGCCCCCAGGTACCTTCCCTTTGATGTTAAAGCACTACAGTTGAAGTAAATGCGTGCAAGTGCAATGAAAAAAAAGATGTGTGCTTCTATTTCATTTTGCGTTGTGATTTGATTACGGGAATAATTGATTTCGACGCGAATTAAAAATGTTAGTCTTTAAATTATGAAAATAAGAACTGAATTTGACATTTATTGAATAAATTAAGTGAATTATCCTGAATGTTAATATTTGAGTATCAAATTATTATAATATATAATAATTGATTAATTTTAATCTTTTTTCTTCTTCTGGACAATTGTTGGACTATGTTGATCATTCACGGACAACAAATTCTTAATAAACTAATGGTAATACATTCTTCATGTGTGTCTTAACATATATAATGTTTTAACACAAATCCTTTGATCTTGTGTTTATCTCAAATCTCAACGATCCGATAGATGGGCTTGCACCCTAAAGGTCAAGTGTTCATAGGGAAAATTCCATTGGTTTGTTCAAATTATATCTTCAGCCTTGTATTTTGTGTATTAGTAATTATTTAAACAAAGGACATGTCATTTTTCAACCCGTGTTATACGAGAAATTGGAATTTTCCGTATTAAATCCATTCTAGCAGTTTCCTTTGATCTTTGTCGGCAAGCCTTTGTGATACCTTATATGGTAGTTCAGACAGTCTGGATTGTTTACACTCTATTTGCTTTGTAGATATCGCCATCTAGTGGATGTGACACGGAAAATAATATATTTTTCGTCACCCACGGTCAGTTAATTATGTGTATTGCAAATTAATTATCAATTGTGTGATTTTTTAACAGGTGATTTCTCTCTTTAAATATGGAAACAGGAATCGGGTCTTATGAAACTCGAATCAACATTTTGTATTATTAAATTTCCTTTTTCTATTATTTGTAAGAGAAAGAATTACAGACAGAATAAACTTACATTTAATAGGCATGTGCTTTCTACTTGCAAACATCAAGGATATCAATTTCGAAATAATCTGGAAATGTTTATTCCACTTGTTTACCAATGTCGTTTTCAAAAATTGTTTATGAAGGATAACACATTTAAAGACCATGGTAAGGTTGTAAACATAAAATTCTAAAATGTCCAAATCTTATTTATTTTAAGGATAAAGAAAATGGATTTTTATTTTATCGTATTTGTCTATGTTTTAACAAGCTGATGGAATCTTGTGCTGAACCAGATATTTCATTTAAATGAGAAATCATTTGACTTTTTTTACTTAAAATGTTATCTTTATTTCTTATCCTTTTTTTAATATAGTGGATTCGTGGACGTATTATCTTGTTCAATATTATTCAAATGTAACCAAAAAAAGTGCATTGCGATCAAAATTTGGTTTGGTTTGCAATATGCTCCAATGAAAAAAAAAAGAAAATTATAGTTAGTCTTTCTAAAATAATTTCAAACTTCGAAAAATTTAGGAAACCCGTACACGGAAAAAGAGAAGATGAAGTAAATTATAGTGCTTTACTTGTAAATAAAATAAAGTAAAAAAAAACTGCTGTATTTTTAAACGCCCTTGATTTTAAAATATATATAAATACATATATACTGCACTTCATCTTTCAGTTAAAATCATTACATTTTCATATTTTAACCGAGGACTATCAGAAATTTTGATCATCTTAATTCGATGCGGAGACGTCTTGCTTGTATATGGTTTATGGTTTTTTTTTATTATTATTATTTCTTATTCTATTTTATTTATTCATTTTTTATAATATTTTTTGCACCAGAGACATATGTCTCTGTTTGCACCTAGTCATATATAAAAAGTAAACTAGTTGATGTTGACCAGGATTATTTTCTTCTTTGAAAGTTTTTCACGTATTGTTCAGTATTTGGAAAAATGTTTTGAGGGTGGAGAAAAATTGCCCAAATTCTTACATTTTACTACAAAACTGAAAAATACAATATTTTGTGTAAATTGCATCCATAACACCTCTCGTAACTGGATTAACCCCCTTCCCTTGTACTGTCGGACGAGAAACTGAATATATTTTTTTTATTATTTAAGAAATCTTAACTTCGAGGAATAACATTGATATGTAAAGTTGACACATACAGCAATCGGACAATGATACAACAAAGTAATTTTTGTCAAAATTATTTCCGAATCACAACACAATTTATCAACAAATCAAATATAGCTAATGTGCATACGCGTGTGAAGTGTACTTTTTCCAAACTTTAAAAGACAACGGTTTTAATGTCATCTGATATTTTTAAGTATCTAGCAGATTTTGCATTGCTCCTTTTTTTTGGTATAGACTTAAACTACATATAAAATACGTATATCGACAGAATAACAAACTCTGGACTGACAGTTCGTTCTCACCTTCTTTAAAAAAAAAGAAACTGGCATGAATTGAATTTAGAAATGAGAAAGCCAAAACAAGAGAAATCAAATTAAGATCAGAAACAATCTGCATTAACCGGGAATAAAATTAGCATAGAATTTGTTTTGGAATACGAAATCAATACAAAATAGTTGTGAAGTAATTTTGTTCTTGATGTGTGGTAATAAAGTAATTATAAAGTGTTAGTCGATGATTTACGAAATTAATTATTAGAAAAACATTTTTCCATCTGGTACTTGATGCAAAATTTGAAAAATTCAAATTACTATTACTTTTTAGTAACACTTGTTTGAAGTTTTAGTCACCATACAATATAATACTACATTTGTCAAGTGCTATGAGGAAAGGTTATAATAAATTTTTGTTTCTATTGACACGGAATTTTGGGTTTAATTAATTTTCATCATTTTTTATTTGAATAAAATTCCAGTATTTTGTCATATTTGAGATGTAAAAAACATGACCAATGAAATAGAAAACCCATACATTTCACACTGTAAGTGATTCAGTTTTGAATGTTGTGTTTTTATTTACGTATTTTTATAGATGTCTCGTGTCCTTTTTGTTCTTGTCTCGGTAGGTATTTCTTTGTGCACAAAATATTCAATTAGTAAAGAAAAACACGCTGTTCAAATTTAATTCGAAAGCTTCTGTATTTGGACTGTACATCATCATCACTCAACTCTTAAAGAGGTATATATTTTTACTAAAAAACTGCTTAACGATACTCATTATGGGGCCATAACCGAAACTCGAATTTCTGCACGTTATTCATATCCTGGTGGTATTTTCGGACATTCTTGGCCGACGGGCCCATGAGGACGTTGCAGTGTCGCAGCTAAATAGCGAAGTGTCCATAGCCAAAGTCTTTCGTTATCTAGGCCATTAGAATTAAAATAGGAAATTTTTGACTGAAAATTGTTTGGATAAATGTATGATTCATTAAATTAAAAACTATTCTTGTTCTAATTAAAATCGTAAATTTTGTATATTTCATATTTGACCGAAAGAACACTTTTGTCCTATTTTCTGGCTATCGTGGAGAAAAGCCACAGCTTGCGACGTATCATACAATTCACTACATGAATCTCAGCAAGATATGACGACACCACATCGAAAAAGGTACATTTGGACTTGTGTTGACATAAAATGAACGTGGACATCATTTACAATTTAATATGTTAGCTGATAGCTGAGAAACGGCAAACAAAAACGGTTATAAGTCTTTAACAATATTCATTTAGCTTTACGACTAAAATTTAACGTATATGTGAAAATGGCGCAAAATTCCAATCTTCCGCAAAATGATTACAACATATACAACAACGGCCATCACAGTAAGAAAATATCAAAAGTCGACAACATATATATATATATATATATATACGTCAAGAGGATGAAAATAAAATTTGAATAGCCTAGTAAAAAACAGATAGTGACTCCGTTTTGCAATTTGAACTGAACATAAGGAACTATACAGAACTTCATCCACAACGTTCTGAAAGGGGGATCGAACGAAATAAACTGCTTTGAAGTCAATAATTGGCAATTTTAGGACCTTCCTTTTGGCCCTCGATCCATAGGCCCATCAATATACCTCATTTCAGTGTATAAGGAATCCATAAAAAAAGCATCGGTATCGGACAAAATTCAGTAAAAAACCAAGAGGCTCTCGATATATATATATTTTATTTGGAATAACTACCCCTTTACAATGGGGGCAACCATTACCGGGGTAGCAATAGTTGCGTCCGGATATGAAGATAAACAATCACATACATGTACTATACAAGCAATTAATATACACCTGAATGGACAATGGCCGATGCATATATATTATAGTAGTCAAATAAACCTCTAAATTAAATGGTCACATTTTCAAAATTCATAAAGAAACCTTTACTAGTATGTTATATACCCAACGATAAACCGTTTTTCTTATTGCCTGGATAAGAGATGGATCTGCATGCACATTAAAATGAAGTTCCAAACTGGCAGTCATGTTTGACGACGGATCAGCACCAAAGTGACAACTTTTGGTCAATACCTCTTAGAGTAAAAAGTTAAAATCCACTCAGCACTTAGTTCTCTCGTGCAGATCTTTGTATGCATGTCCACAGTATCCAATGTTAAACTAAGTTCACCGCTGGAGGCCATGTTGGATGACAGATCGGCACCAGAATAATAACATTTGGATGGTTAGCTCTTCATAAGTTACATTCATACAAAGTTTGGTTAAAAAAAGCCGTTCTCTAAAGATGAAGATGTTGTATGCATTTTTTTCATGTTACCATATATTAAGTTATTAAGTTCACTGCTGGTAGTCATGACAGATCGGCACTAAAGTAAAAGAGCACGTGGTCAGCACATCAATGAGAATCATTCATGCCACGTTGGGTTAAGGGAGTACGAGTGAAGGGAGTACGAGTGCCAGACATTTTGTAATTAGAATTAAAATACTGACTTGTTTTGAAGAGCACTACTAATGGAACAACTTGAGCAAAAAAATTTTGAAAATCCATGAAGGAATTTTTGAGATATAAGACGTCAAAATTTTGGTGGGAAACAGATCTCTCTAGAGTTTTCCTTCAATTTGCAAAAGATGTTTATAGGCCTTTAAACATATGAAATTAGAATGGGAAGTTGATCAAATTTTATACACAGTCTATCTTATGTATTTTAAAGTGACTTATGACCAAGAAAATGTGATCCATGTTCAAAAAATATTATCACTGTTTGAATGGATAAAACCCGAGGATATAGAATGCTTCTGAAATCTGAGGCTCGTACTCCCTTAAATCCATTCTGCGGTTTTCTAGCAGATGATCTTTGTGTGCCGATTTCCAAAAGGGTCTAATGTTGGATTAAGTTCACCACTGGTGGCCATGTTGGATGACTTGTGGACACCAAAAACAAAAACAAAAAAACAACAAAAAACCAAAAAAAAAAAACAGTTGGTTCAGCACGTAACAAATATATCATTCATGCAATGTTTGATTTAAATCCATTCAGCGGTTCTCTACGAGAAGATCTTTGAATACACTTCCCGTAGGGTCCCATGTTAAACTAATGCCATGTACTGTCAATTTTACATTTGAGAAACTTAAGTTCTCTTCAAAAATTAAAATTTGACATTATAACTAGTTCCTGATGAGTCCTAAATTTTCACAAAAATTCTAAATGTAGGTAAAATTGACAGTGTAGCACTATAGGTTCATCGCTGGCGATCGTAATGGATGATGGATCAGCACCAATCCAATTACACTTGTTCCTTACTGTCACTGCATGGTAGTGACTGTAAGATTTAATTTCAATTAGATTGGATCAGCACCAAAGTAACAATGCTTGGTCAGCAACCTATAATTCATGACAAGCATTCGACAGTTCTCTAAAAAAATATCTTTGTATTTATTCAGTTGATCGTCAAAATTATGACCAGTATTAGATGAATTTATAGGTTAAGGCAAAGATAAACTGACCCAGTCCTGTCCAACAAATACCAGTCCTAAACCAGGTTATCCGGATTCCTTTTGCCAATGGTAAATATGTTGTTCTGAAAAGTATATGCAATTTGTTTTTTTTAAATCTAATTTGCTATATCATCTTAAACCATAATGTTTGATCCTTTTTCTCTTGGTGTAGGGTTGTGTTATAATAATTTGCAATTAACAAATCTCTGTTTAAATGTGCTTTATTGTGTGCCTTATGTTACCGTGACTCTAAACAAAATCTTTGTCTTGTCTAAATTCGTGTCTAGTCTTGAAGTTCGGTTCCTTTTATTGTCAGTAGCCACAACTTACAAAGCAATACATACACTTTATTTTTTGTATTGATGGCGACCTCTCTTTTCATTTACACCTTTGAGTCTAGCAAGTTTATATATAGTTTAGCCTATATATATTTAGAAAAACCGTCATGCTTCAATCAACAACTTCAACTAACGACACCAACTACGGATGCATGACTTCAGTCCAAATGCGAGATCTGGCGATCCTGCTTGGCGAAAACTGTCTCAAAGCAATTTAATTCAAAGGGAGACTACCTTTATACTTTGGTATATATAAAAAGGCATGTTGCTTTATATCTTCCATCAACAGAATAGTAAAACTGCACTGTAACACAAAATAACTCTTTTTGTTGTCAGTCTTCATCTTGAGACACACGTTGAATTGATATTACACCAGTCCTGACGGGAAAATAGACGCACAAAAACTAGGAAATCGGCATGAGGGTTTTTGTTCTCAGTGACAATGTGGCTGTCAGTCAGTGAGAAAGTTCAAGATTATCCTGACATCGCTTTTCCAGCAAAGGTTTGCTATAACAACAATAAGAGTCAACGTTTCATCAACAGGTGTCAACAACTCTACGGAGGGAGAATGAGAATTTTATTAAAACTAATCAAGAACCCTTCGCCATGACAAGGCATCATAATATAGCAACATACAGTTTGATTGAACATAAATAAATATATGGACCACTTTTGGTCAACTATGTTAAGGACAGGACCAGAGCCTGACACATTATGTTTGTGTCTTATCAATAACATATAATTCAACTATCGCATATAAAAAAATAATAATAAAATAAGCAAAATACTAAAGAGAAAATTACTCATTTGGTCTCATTTTGGTCAAAGCATCCTTTAATTATACGACGTATACGAGGAATTTTAAAGGGGCGATTTGAAATGGGATGTATTTTTTATATGTTCGTTACAGTTGTAACTTAAATACTGTCACTTATATAGTATAATCTGAAAATGTATTAGCGTGAAAACTCGTCAGCACCATTTGTCGCCTTGATAAAAGTCGCTTATACTGAGGAAAGTGGAAAATAATTGCATAGTTCACCACAGACAATATTTTTGACTGATTATGTTTGTTTCTTTTTATTGAATGTTTATATATGCTTTCAACCCTTACGGGTACAAATGTGCATTTCTAAATAAAGTTATTAATTCTGAAGGGTCCTGTTCTTCAAGGGTTTCATGTTAGTTACTGTGCGGTTGCGACATAAAAAAGCATGGGTACTAACTGAGAATGACAGAACTAAGCCGAGTCATGTAACTTTCTCTAAACTATAACCGACTCACGCAGTATAACGCAAGTAGGAACACCCATTAGTAAACAAAGTGAAAAATCTACTTCCAGTAAACATTAATTTCAGTTTTCCCAATTCGAGGTACTAATTGTTTCGAATGATGTGTCCAATAAAGATGCTGTATTTTAACAATTTTGGTTTTGTATTAATATGGTAGCCAATCGTTATGTTGAAACATATTTAGGATTTAAACTTTTATTATATATTAAAAAATGTACAAGAGGCCCTTGGAAGCACGTTTCCGATCCGTTTAAGTAGAGATTTTATTATTTTTTTTCTGAACAGGGTCAATTTAAACCATATCACAAATTGGTGCCATATCAAACTTGACACCCTTCCGACTTGGATTACCAGCAAAGATCTATATTTTCTTACACAGATCGGTTCTTACTGACTGTCGGGCACCATTTTCAACCGTCCACCAACAATATACTAGGTATACGGTTCTAATTGTCAGTGTGTTATTTGATACAGATCCAACAGTAAATACAATGGTAAACCAAAAAAATTGGGATAAATATATATCAAAATCAAAATAAAACAACATCTGAAAGTAAAAGGTAAAAACGGAATTAAAAATGCCTCATATTTCGACCTATAATGTCTTTATCAAGGGAACAAGAGGTATAAAACACGTAAAGACAAACTAGATTAAACACAGGTAAAATGGAGTCCAGTCAGCCGAGATATTTGACAGCACTTGCCGATCTTGAACATTTTCACAACTGATTTTTTGGGGGCAAGATAGGAAACGACGCGGGGGCAGGGACAGGAAACGAAGACAAACTGGGTAGTGAGGAAAACAACAGCGGATGTGAAAGTGGAATGAACAGATCAAAAGTTAATAGATATATATTTGATAATAAAATTAAATTTAAAAAAAAAAATGAAAAACTGGTGTGAGAATATACATTTATGATAAGAAAACTCCTTGATATTCAAACGAATTTGTCAAATGGTTCTATGTTCCACGCTAGCGGCCACTTTGCTCAAGTTGAGGCAAGAACATAAAAAATCCGTTCCACGCTAGCGGCCACTATGGTCAAGTTGAGGCAAGAACATAAAAAATCCGTTTCACAAAGTTTGAATGGCGTCATCCAAAGACTACAATATATTATTAAAGCACTCGTGAAAAGTTCTAGAGGAGAAGTCTTTAAATGCGTTTCCCATAGAACCCTTCAAACTTTATTGCCTGCTGGCGTCCATTTTCGATAATGTATGAACATAAAACATGACTATTCGCCAACTTCTCAGAGGGTCACCCGAGTATTATGATAAAATTTTTAAATTGACATTGTTCAGGCGATTTCAGAGACCTTTGAGTGAAAAGTTAACGACAGACGTCGGAATGACGGACGACGGACGTCAAGTGTTGGCAAAAGCTTATCCCTGGCTTTGATCTGATGAGCTAATGAAAAGGACAAAACGACAACCATAGACATTAATGCTGTAAAAGAAAATAGCAGAACAATTGAAGCTAATATACAAAATGTCAACATCAAACAATTGTGTAAAATACAACACAAAAATAAAATATTCATGTCTATGTACAAAAAGACAACAGAACAATAGAAACAAAAACAAAAAACCCAAAAAAACATCACAATCATGATCACTAATGTACTAAAAACGAAAACACAAGAATCATTAGAGCTAAAATAAAACACAAAACAACAAACAACAATCATAGACACTGGTGTACAAAAAGAGCAACACCAGAACCTTAAACATTATGTACAATGTGCGTAAAGGAAACTAAAATACAACGGACAACCTACCCAAAACAAAACAAAACAAACAAAAACAAAAACAAAAACACAACAGCAGAGCTATGTATTGGGACATATATGTGTACTCACTAGACAACACCAACATCACGTATATATGCTTCTGTAGGCTTCTGTAGAAAGACTTAAAACATAGGGAACTGCACAAAGAGACAACACAAGACCCATGGACGATAATGAACAAAGAATGAAAAAGAATGTACAAAAATGGAATAACAGAGCCAGGGGAACTAATGGGAAAAAAGGACAACAATAAAAGATATCAAAAAAGAGACAACGTCAGAACCATGTAACTATAATCTACAAACAAAAGGCTCCAGCGAGCTTGTATCGCTCACCTGTTCTATCGCTGAACCTCAGTGTTAAAGGGTCTCATTTTCTAGTATTTTAGTAGAACTCTATGTTGTATGACACAATGAAAAACTATGTTCCCTGCTGGCACCCATCTTGGATCTGATGTGGACACATTATTAAAAAAAAAGTATTGAAACCATGTTCAGTTCTAATTGGCTTTGTGGCTTCAGAAGAGAAGATATTTAAATGCTTTCCCACTAGGGCCAATGTAAAACTACAATGTATTTTCCTGGCCGCTTGTGATTATCTTGAATATATACAGACCATTTTCAGTTCCAATTGGCCAAGTAGTTTCAGATGAGAAAATTTTAGAATGTCTTTACCTACAGATTCCATTGTAAAACTAGCAACCATCTTAAGGTGTGGACTTGTTGGACAATGTTTTTAAAGGGAACCGATCCAAGGACGATTGTGACAAAGTTTGGTCCATGCTGGCTTTGGGGTTTCAGATGAGAAGATATTTGAATGCTCAAAATTTCATAATGTCCAATGACTTCCAATGCTAAGTTCTATGTTTCCCGCTAGCAGTCATCTTGGATCTGATGAGGACTTTTCATTCAAATTGTTAAAAAAAACGGCAGACAAAAGGAAAATTGTGACCAAGTTTTATTCCAACTGGCTAAGTAGTTTCAGATTAAAAGATATCTTTTAATATGTTTTCCGCGATAGGTTCCACTATTAAACTTAGTTCACCACTAGCTGAAATATTGGATAATGTGCGCCCTCGTCACGAAGATAAAATCTAGTTCTTGACATGCCAAATATCTTTGTTACAATATTAGACAAAATGTATAAAATTTGATCTATAAAGGATAATAACTCATATACGGGAATTTATATCCTCTTCAAAATTACCGGGTGGGCAGATTTTGATAGGGTGAAGATTTTTGCAATCTTTCTTAAATAGGTATTTAATAAAAATATATTAAATTTTGAAAAATTCCTGAAAAGGGGAAAAACTCCAATATGGGTTATCGATTTTTTTTTTTGAAAACTGCAGGGTAGGTAAATCTTATCATACTGAGTACACCAATCAAGCTCTGTTCTTTTCAAGTTACGACCAGTGGCGGATTTAGGGTGGGCCCGGGCCCCCCTTAGGTCGGAAAATACTTAAAATTCCTAGAGGTTTTTAAAAAAAAATGGGTTCCGGGCCCCTTTTGAAAAAAAATATTGGTCCCCCCTCCTTAGCAGAAAGTCTGGATCCGCCACTGACGACGGCTATGTTATTTGGTCACAGGATTCCATACACATAGTTCTGAATTAAGATAACCTGGTGGAAATAATACAAATTTTGTTAAAATTTGCTCAGTAATTTCAGGGGATATTTTTGGGAAAAAAAAGTTTACGACAGTCAGGAGACGGACAACGACGCGGACTCCGAGTGATAGCAATAGCTCACATGGCCTGTTAAGTCAGGCGAACTAAAAAGACTAAATAAAATAAATTAAAATGTAAGAACTATACTGGTATTCAATACTGTCAGTTCTGGAAATACTGGAACTAATTTACAAAAAGACAAAAACGAGACTATGGCAACTAATGAACACTAAATGAGACAACACAAGAGCTTGTTTCGTGATACAAGCGATGAAATATACAATCAACCTACAGTTGTCTCTAATTTCACACACACAAAAAAATAATGACCCAGCACATTCTTTTTTATTGTTTCAGAGGTTCTATTGTTCAAATTATGAACGTTCCTATTCACATCATTCTTATAAAGACTGGTTCGATTAGCTTCAGGTTCAGAGGAGATGGTTGAAATATGTTCTCAAATATAGGCCCCAGTGCTAAATATGTCCCCAACTGGCAGCCATGTTTGTTGTCGGATGTAAATGGAACGAACAATTTTTGTTCATTCTGTTTTAGTTTGTTCTGTCTCATTTTTTTTCAGTTTAGTTTAATTTTCGTAAATAGTTTAAGGGTAGATTATCAAAGTATGTTTAACCCATGGGGGATTTTCATCACTGGTGGGAAGTCTTGTTGAAGAATCTGAAACATGGAAATGAGTACTCTTTGCTCCAGTTTGGTCCAGTTTATCGGAGGTGATCATAATATTTTCTTCTTACACGGTCTAACAAGGACCCAAATTTAAAACTTATTCTTTTTGTTGTCGAACTTAAATTCCATCACATTTGTACAGTTTGGTTCAATTTGCTACTGTAGTTTCAGTGGTAATTATCAAATTATGTTTTTTCATTGTTTCTAATAAAACTATGTCTCGAACTGGCGAATTTGGCAAAATGATCAAGCTTTGTTATAGGACCTCGAATATATCCAACCTTTAAGGTTTAATGGCACAGAAGATGATCAAAATATGCTACCACGGGTTCAATGTGGTACTTTATCCTGTATTTTAAAACACTGTTTGTTGAAAAATTTGAGGGATCTTTTCATAAGACTTTACACACATAATTTAGTTTAAGTTGCTTTTTTGTCAAAATCTAGCTATGGCGCCAAAGTCTTTTCCTTGTTGAGAACCTCCTTTATACCATTGCTGTGAGGTTTGGTCAAATTCAGAAGATATGGTCAAATATGAAAAGCTATCAGACGACACACGCCAAGCTATGACAATAGCTCACATTGCCCCTTTGGGAAGGTGATTTGAAAAACTGATATCATAAGAACCACACAGATAACTAATGTACAATAAGACAACCTAACACAAGAACTATAAATGTATAACCCTAGAAATCAATGTACCAAAAGACTAACGTCAAATCTGTGGTAACTAATGTGGAAATAAGACAATCCCAGCAACAACAGGGAAGTAAGAAATCAGTGTAGAAATAAGACAACACCAAAGCCGTTGGACCTAACGCAGAGTTACCACGAGACATTACCTGAACATTGTTATCCCCGAACTTTCGGATAATAACATTGCTACAGTCCGTCCGTCACGCTTTCTGTTGACACATTCAATAGTTTTCTATGTTAAAATATATTCCATGTAAAATCAAAAGCGTTGAAGAGAACTACTCAAGGAGAATTGTGACCAAGTTTGATTCCAATTGGATAAGTAGTTTCAGAAAAGAAGTCCTTTGAAAGTGATTCCCATTATAAAACAATGTTAAATAATATTTCCCACCGGCATCAATTTCGACTTGTCAGACACATTTTCAAGCAGATCTTTGAATGGTCAAATTAAAAAAAAATTCTTAGGGGAGAAGATTGTTGAATCAAATGTAACTGTCAGACGGACGGATAAACGGGCGACGGACGCCAAGTGATGGCAAAAGCCAGGCTCACATATAGTCTTTGGTCATGTGAGCTAAAAAGAGCAACAACTCTAAAACTGGATATATGATTTTTCTCCCCATGATCTTGTCATGATGAACACTTCGACAACCTATATAAGATTTTTGATATTTTTAACAGTTTTGGGGTTATTTGACAGTGTCGGTTCCAGGGGAGGAGGCAGGCCCCCTAGGTCAGAAAATATCAAAATTCTTAATTTTTGGGGGGAAAATGGGTATGCGTGCCCCACATACAGAAAATTATGGGTCGCCATCCCTTCCCATCCTCATATATATAAATGAGGATGGGAGGGGTGGCGACCCATATATACAAATCAAATCAAATCAAATATTTTATTAAACCAATTATGGACCCACAGGGGGGCAATGATACTGTAAAGGATTCGGGTCAAGTTTGGTTCAAATTGGCTCTCTGATTTCAAAGGACAGGATTTGTTTTTAAGTTTACAACGGACTACTTACATCGACGGGGGCAAAATGAAGGAAATAGATTAAATGGCTTTTTAGGCAAGTAAGCGAAAAAGACGTAACAAGAATTATAGCAATATCAGTTCCAAAACACTTCATGCACCAAAAAACAACACCAGCAGTAAAAAGAACTAATATGTAAGAACGCAGTATCAAAAGCATGGTAACTTTTCTACAAAAAGACAACTCACAAGAAACTCACATATTATCGGGAACTGACATTCAGTACTGACAAAAGGTGACCTGGGAACAAATGAAGGAGTAAGATACCAGATCCATATAAAACAAATGTAAAAAAGGGACAACACAAGAACCGCAGAACTTATACGACATCTTCAGAATAAAAAAACACCCCCTTAACCAATAAAACTAATGTAAAGGGAAACAAAAACATATATAGACCAATGTACAAAAGAAAGCACAAGATCCATGAACATTAATGTACAAGAAGAGATATCGCCAGAATCAGGGGAAAACAATACAAAAATAGACACGAAAAGAACCATCTGAAACGTTGAAACTAGTCAAAGACAAAAGACACCTTCTCTATATAAAATACTATTTTATAAATAGTGTACACAAGAACAACGGAAACTGATATACAACTAGAGGCTCTCGAGAACCTGTGTCAATGGCCAATGGCTGACGTAGATGGTCTAAATAACCTCACTTTCAAAATGTTAATAGACTTGGATGTAATATGGCCCGAATAGTAAGCTATGTTAGCTTGTGTTGGCCTTCGTGGATCTGATGTGGACTTACTGGACACCTGTTTCAGAGTTGGCCAATTGAGGACAAATGTGACAAAGTTTGGTTTCAATAGGAAAAGTAGTTTCAGAGGGAAGATCTTTGGGTGTGTTTTCCCATAGGGCTCAGCGATAAACTTGGTTCTTATGGTTGAGGCACAGACATCCCGAACACATTTTTTTAAAGGAACCACCCAAAATCTATTATTTAGTTTCACATCACTTTTTTTAACAATACAATAAATATGATCATCATCAAAAATCCTTGGCGTCAAAGTTAATTGATCCCCAAACTTAATAGTGACCTAGATTGGCTCTAATTGACTCAGAGAAGACGATCAGTTAATGCTTTCCCACAAGGTCCACTGTGAAATCATGTCCCACGCTGGCGGCAATCTTGGATCTGGACAAAATTTTAAAGAGTGCCAAATAAGGACAGTTTGAGAAAAGTTATGGTTCCTATTGGCAAGTTAGTTTCAAAGGAGAAGATCTAACTTTGTTCTCCGCTGGCATCCAGTTTGGATGAGGCTCAGACTTGCTGAAAGGGACCACCTAAGGACTATTGTGACCAAGTTTGGTTCTAATTGGCTCTGTGACTCCAGAAGAGAAGACTTTTAAATGCTTTCTCATTGAGTCCAATGTTAAACTTAATTCCCTGTTGTAACCAATTACTAATATGATTCCTTTTGGCCAGGTAGTTTCGGAGAAAAATGTTTGGCATAGGGTGACTTGGGATCAATCTCATAGTAAGTTTTCTGCAGGCAGTCATCTTGGATGATGCAGGCATAACTTCCACCACAATGATAAAATATAATCCTGGACATGCTGAACATTTTTGCACAGCTTAAACTCTATCTCAAACTGTCTTTGAAATCTAAGGCAAGATGTATGAAATTAAGAAAATTTGACTGCCAAGTAGTTTCAGATGACAAGATTTTTGAACTTGTTGACGGACGACGGAAGCAAAGTAATGGCAAAAGCTCATATGGTCCTTTTAGGCTAGTTGAGCTAAAACAGATAGCACTTCAGTCGTTGAGACTAATATACAGAAAGACAATACTAGAAACATTGAAATTACTGTGCTAAAAAGGTAACACTAGAAACAATGAACTTATTTTCAAAAAAAGCCAACACTATAGATTTATGATTATTTATTGGAACTTAAGTATTAAAGCTGACACCAGACACAATTGAACTGTATATAAAAATCAACAGTAGAACATTAAAACTAATGTTAAAACAGAAACAATTGAACGGTATATAAAAATCAACAGTAGAACATTGAAACTAATGTTTAAACAAAAACATTACAAACATTGTACTGTAAACATAACTTTAGAAATACGGGAACCAGTGTGCAAAACGGCAACACTACAAATATTGGAAATAATGTACAAAACGTGACAAAAAGCAGGAACTATAATGCCTGCACTAAAAGAAACACTGCAAACATTGAAACTTGTGTGCAAAACTTGACAA
>MJUU01028457.1:40417-75019 GCA_002080025.1 Modiolus philippinarum
TAAATATATACCTTACCATCATTATTTGATTAAGATCAGAATGTCTGCTCATAATTTGTTTGTAGAAACAGGTAGATACCACGGAATAGATCGGTCAAATAGAATATGTATTTTGTGTGATAAAAATGTAATTGAGGATGAATACCATTTTATTTTAGAGTGCTCATCATATCTTGAATTACGTAAAAAATTTATTAAAGCATACTATTGGAAAAAACCATCAGTATTTAAGTTTACCCAATTACTCAGTTGTCATAATAAAAAAGAACTTAGTGGACTGTGTAAATATTTGTATCATGCCTTTAAATATAGGACTTCACAAATGTTGTAATCTCCTCTGTTACATGTATGAACATTTAGTAATCTTCTCTGATATGACCATTATAAACATTAAGTACATATAAATATATATATCTATATATGTAATATGCAACTGTATATCTGCATTTGTATTTGTAATGCCTATGAGCAAATTTGCTTAAAGCTAATAAAGAATATAATATTTCTTATTTCGTAAATTTAAAGTTAAATTTGAAAAGGTTATAGATACATTTTGGTGAAATTTCAAATTTACAAAATGTGAAATATAACAATTGCAAGGCAGAATTCTATGAGAGCTTCGGGAAATTTGCCAAAACAGGAATCACAATTTGGAATTTGTGAATATTCATTTTCATTTGGGGGTATAAAATTAGTATTAAGAATATAAGAATATAAGCTTAAGTTAAAAGAAAACTTTGTCAAAATTTGCTAAAGTTGGAATCGGAATCAACACTTGTTTGTTCTAATTCAAATGCATTCTTAATGTATGATTGTGTTATATTTCTTATTTTGTAAATTTAAATAAAGTAAAATTTGAAAAAATTATAGCTAGATTTTGAAATTTTAAATCTACAAAATGGGAAATATAAAAATTGCAAGGTAGAATTCTATGAGAGCTACGGGAAATTTGCCAAAACAGGAATCACAAATTGGAATTTGTGAATGTTCATTATCATTTGGAGTATAAAATAAGGGTTTAAAATATGAGAATATAAGCTTAAGTTAAAAGAAAACTTTGTCATTGGTATTTTTATGAAATTTGCTAAAGTTGGAATCGGAATCAAAATCCCGAAAGCTTGTACATGTATCAATAGACTCCTACAGAAACAAGGTTTTGTATATACAGTGACTCTCATTTTTAAAATTCAAATCAAATCTTGTATAAAAAAAGTACTAATGATGGGAGTTCGCGTTGCATACCACATGTATAAAAATCGACATCTTATGACAACTTTTTAGTACTAAGATCAATACACATAAACTCTACAACTGCATTCTCCCACGTCAAAGTTCCGAGTCCGCACATGTTTCCTCAAAACTTATTGGCACTCATAAATTCTTACCTGTTAGGATGCAGTTCTTTACCTTTCCTAAATGCAAAAGTGTGAGCTTGTGTGGAAAGTATCTTGACAAACGGGCGGATAGACAGACAGACAGACAGACAAGGCCAACAACAATATAATCGAACTTTTATTCGAAAGTGCACGGAAAAGAGGTAAATATAGATTACACCACAAGATTCCGTTCATTGCCATATTTTATCCACTAGAGGTAGTTAAATTTTAAAATTCTAATTGCGAGGCTTGCCGAGCATTTGAAAATTTTTAAATTTAACTTTCGGGAGTTAATAAAATATGGTAATAATCGAGATAAAGTGGTGTAATCTTTTTCTCTAATGATAAATGATCAACACCGAGTTATATTTTGCGGGAAATAGCACGGGGCTTTATTCAACATACGTTGAATATGAAAATTTATTTAACGGTTAAGAACTGATCCCTTTCTTAAAATTTTAAACGATAGCTATAAGTTGGTATTTAGATAATTTCCTCTTTTCTTTTATGCAATCAGTTGCCGTGATTTCAAAAATTATGTAAATTCGATATGAAATTACCCCAAAAAGATATATAAGCAATCATTTTCAGTGCGGATGAGAAACAGCAGTTTCTTGAACAAAAAAAAAAATATCATTTACTCGGGACTTTTCGTCACTTTGGCATGAATGTTAAAAGAACCAACTTATTTTATGATTATATTTATTTTTTGTATAGCACAGAATACAAATGTTTTCATTTTCGTGTGTGATTAAGTTAAGGATTTTTCACGTTTTTTACAGGTAATTTATGTTACAGGTCATTAGGTCTGCTTTCTCTCGTCCTGTTTTTCACGATTTTTACAAGTAATTTATGTTGCAGGTCATTAGGTCTGCTACTGACACTAATATATTTACACAACAGTAAATGACATTGAAGGCAATATCACAAAATCTGGACTGCCCAAGTATTGTGATATGGACCAGGAAAACTGATATGGCCCGAGCCGAAGGCGAGGGTCATATTAATTTCCTGGTCCATATCACAACCCGAGGGCAGCCCAATTTTTGTGATATTGCTAATAATATCATTTACTTTTGTGTTTATTGCATTGAAGAAATATTAATCTACATTATACACCCAAAAAAAAGCAGCTGGAGTTTTATTCAACAATAGTAATAAACAAATAATGAAATATGTAGACTTATTTTAAGTCAAAGTTACTTTAATTTCAAAAGTGTCTTCCTTTGCAGTCAAAATGTTTAATCATCTAAAAAAATGGTCTTTACAAATACGAGCTCTCATTTAAACTGTTTTCCATTGAATTAACTTCAAATTGTGAATTAAAAATTAATTAATTTTACCGTACTTGATCCAAAACATTAAAATTTAGTTTATTGTTGTTTGTTTCCATTGGTTGCATTATAATAATTGATTGACGTAAAAGTTTCAATGGAAATCAACTCAAATCCGGCGGTCCGATTTCCAGCCGCGTTGACCGTCAATATCAGAATTTCCATACTCTATAATTCTACATGTCAGGTGCCAATGAATT
Organism: Modiolus philippinarum; assembly: GCA_002080025.1. Taxonomy (NCBI): domain Eukaryota; kingdom Metazoa; phylum Mollusca; class Bivalvia; order Mytilida; family Modiolidae; genus Modiolus; species Modiolus philippinarum. The sequence continues at coordinate 43,328 of MJUU01028457.1, forward strand.
CTTAGAATTTTAAACAGATATGCAATAATAAGTTATATAAGTCCCAGTTCTTAACTTAAGATTTTTCTGCCAGTTGGCCGACAGTTGAAGGCTATATAACGCCGAAACGTTGGGCATATCACAATCTCTCCCTTTTTGTCATTTTTTTGTAAATTTTGTCTATTTTCCTTTTGTTTGTGGCATACTTTACCATTTTAATCTTATAATTTGCGGTCATTTCTCAACAAAATCAGAACAGTGTATATCCATAAGAAATGTAAGAAAAATACTATATTTTTTTCTGAATTTCTGGTCATTGAATGTTAATTTGAGTGTATCAAAATATATATTGCAAAATGTATTGCAAAATTTTGTAATTCTAGTGGAGTGACAAACAATTGTGGATTGTCTCAATATCCTAAGCAAGCAGAAAGACGACTTATTAACTTAATAATAACTTCTTTTTATATATTGAAATTATATGACCACCCTTTGACTATATATGGCTAACTTGATTAAGGGAGATAATCTACAGATGTTTCTCATGGATGGTAGATTTATTTTTTACATGTAGTATGAAGAAATCATGAGAAATCTCTTATTTTCTTTAATTAATAAATCAAATACTTGTAAATGTTTAGATTGAAAATCTATAAAGGATCAAGTAATCCAGGGCTTTCTTACCCTTATCAAAATAAATCCCCAATCGATACAATAAGGAAAATTTCATCGTCAGCGTACAGGGATTTTTTTAAGTATTTGCATTGTATCCAGTTATTTAAAATTGCCCATTTTGAAAAGATAATTGATAATAATAATAAGAAGAAGTTTCTAATTGTTCTCAAAACTCTCTGCCCGCCTTTTAACCCAAGTATGGATTATACAGGAATCAGTATTACACTCTTTATCTTGGTAACTGTCTCCCAATCAAACATGGAGATTTTTTATTCGCAAAAGGGATGAAAAGTTTGTTTTGTTTCAAAAACAATTTTTCAGCGAAGGAAAAGTATTCCCTGCAAGTCAACAGATTGCTGTAGGCCTTTTCGAAAAAATCATTTTGTCCGCTCCTCTGTACAATGAAACAGTTCCAATTAACAACTTCAACACTGCAAGTGTTCACACTTTCATAACTGTTTATAATATTGTGTATTGTAAAAACTAGCCATCCGTACAAGTGTTAACCGGAAGCGATGAGTGTATGTACCTCCAGTTGATGGGAGAGTTACAATCCGGGAAAAGATAACAACACTTTATGGAAAGGGCTATTTGACAAATTTCTTCTTAAGGATATTAACTATGCTTGATTCCATATGGGATTTTTTTACACATTATTTGAGGAAAAATAGATATTTTCACATGGAAATTGGGACATCCTAAGGCAGAAATACGATGATAGAAAACGCCGTGTATTAGCCCTTTTCAAAAAGTGTTGTGGTCTTTTCCTGGATTTGAACTCTCTCATCAAATGGAGATACAAACACTCTTTGTTTCCGGTTATCACTCGTATAGTTGACTATCAATTCACAACTTAAAACCCGAATACATTTTAATTCTAATAAAATTTGTGCAGTGTCACAGCAAGGACGTATGTCACGTCCTTGGTCACAGTAAACAATGACCTAGTAATCTTAATTTGATCAGTGTTATGAACAGTGTTCAGGGTAAACAGGTTTGATAACCGGAACTGTTTCATTGTACGAAAAGCGGACCAATTTTTTTTTTTAAAACGGCCTATAGTGGTGTCAGGGGAGCTGATGAGAATGTGAAAAATTAACGGAAACGGACGGCGGACAACAGACGGGGGGAAGACGGACGGTAGACAACAGACGAGAGGAAGACGGACACCCAAGTCATGGCAATAGTTAACGCTGACCCTTTGGCTCAGGTAAACTAAAAGAAATCGGCAAAAATGCGCAAGCTTCTGTCTTTGTTGATATAAACAAAAACCAGACGAGAAATGAACAGTGTCGAATATTTCAAGGATATGTGAATTTATATGAAATTGTTCAGTTTGTTCTTAAAAAAGGGGGTGACCAGTTTCACCATTCTAAACCTAATTTCACCATTTTACCATAAACACCACAATACAAGAGGGTACAGGGACAGAATTCAAATTTCCGAATCAGCCTAAACTTCTATAGCTCTTACAACGAATCGCGATTTTTTCGGGAAAAACTACAAAAATGTCACAGTAACTGAAACTGTAATTACAATTTTTGACTGTATTTCAGATTTCCTTGTTTTCAGCTGGATATCACGAACAGAGAACTTTCCAAGTTGTGGACATCAGTATCATAACATTTCTAAAGAATTAATTTACATATAACTAATTGTTCTCCCATACTATGTCATCTTGACATGTGCAAGAGAGTTCCGTGCAAGAGATGTCAAAATATTGAAAAAAGGGCAATAGTATTAACGCCCCTATAGGAGGATTTCTAGATTTATACTTGCCGTTCTAACTGACAGGTCTAAGACAAATGACAGGGACAAATTCAATGGTTCTGTATCTTCCATTTTCGTTCCAATACTAAGATGATGTAATACTTTTTTCGCATAGCCACAGAAACATGCCGAAACATGATTTGGCAGCCAAAAATAGCTACCGGGGAATCCCAAAAACAGAGATCAAAGCAATGATTAAGGGTTTGGGGTCATTAAGGACATTTAAACAATAAAGAGGGACGGACAAGGGAAATTGAGACCTGGCGAAAAGGGACAGGAGAAACTAGAAATGGGAAGACAAAACCCAACAACACATAGGTCTATTGCTTTTTGAGGGTCGGTAATAACAAAAACGCCACTAATTTCATTACAAATTTTGTTTATTTAGCCCTTCGGGTGTCACACCTATTTTCATTAAAGAATAAAATGAGGAGAGCAACTTTGTAGCCTTCGGGCAGTTTGTAATCCTCATTAAACTGATAAATAAAGCATTGAATTAAAATAATAACCAGAGGCTTCCAGTTGCCTGTTTAGCTCACTTGGCCTGACCTTTTTGCAATATAAGGGGGTAGACCTTGGTATCTTAAAATTTCTCTTTCCGTTTATTTATTGTAAATGTCGATACGTACTTAAGGCGAATTTTCGACAAGGGTTCGTCAGAGATAACACTTTTCCTAATATCATTATCTGGTCCGTGCAGGAATCACTCGATGCACAAAATATACAGTTATTTAAATTGTATTCTATATTAATTTATTCCAAATGCAAAATTCTGTAGTATAAACAAGTGTGAAAGTAAGCATGAATTACTGAGCATGATTGTGTAATTTTTTAATAGCACCTGGTGATCCTAAGACCTCCCAAAAGAGACCTAACTTAAACCTGTATATTTATTATTCAAATGACAAACAAAATGTATAAAAATCACAAAAATAGGAATAACTCCTGTAAGATTTTATGACCAGTTTGACATAGATAAGCAATATGCCTTCAAATTCTGAACATTTTTGCAATGTAAAACTTACTTTTGCTGAAATGGAGAAAAAAGACTTAACGCATCGGTATAAAAATCACCAAAATTTGAAGAATATTTAAGGTAATAATTCCTGGAAAAGATTCGTAAAACAACTTCGACTTTTGGTATAAAATAAAAAATTTACATCTATGATTTTGTTTGCAGTTTAAACCATACCTATCTCATTTTTTTTAATATTCAAGACATAGCAAAAATTTGACGAAGAAAGGACAATAACTCCTCTAACTACTACTTCAGGAAAACTTCACTGATGAAGATAAAAAGAAGTCCTACAAGACGAGTGAGTAACAATAATTATTAAAACGATTGTCAAACAACGAAAAAACGTAATCCTTGACACGTCGAACAGTTTTGCTTTTCAAACTTTCATAACTTTTATGAAAAACAAGGCAAAATGTGTCATAAATTACAAAAACTTGGCGATGAAATGACAGTAAGAATGACACTTAAGCGTATTGATGCCACATGAAGAAAAAAAAAAGTTCTCTCTCATAATTATGACTTAATTTTTCATAATTATGACGTAACATTTTATAAGTATCTCTTAAGTATAATATAAGTATCTTGTAATTATGGTATAATATCTCAAAAACAACGGCAGTAGAATGCCGAAGGAACAAGGGAAGTGATGATTACAAAAATCGAAGTCCAAAGACATGGCAAAAACGGCAANGAAATAAAAAGATAACATTAAGAACTAAGGCACTCATAGTGTGAACTCCCTTTGAAAACCGGGAGTGACATCAGGTGCTCCGGAAGGGTAAACATGTCCTGCTCCACTAGCAACACCCGTCACACGATCAGTGAGGTATATATTGTTTTGAGGCTGATTGGAAATGCCATTTTCTAACCCTTAGACAAAACCAATAAAAATCCATGGTATGAACCCTAAAACAGTACCAAGATAAAAAAATTTGAAAAGCTGTTGTTAGTCTCTTGAGTATTCAAACATTAACCAGGACATACCAGTAGCACGAACATCACCAACGAAGACAAAACTAAAATTTAACAGTTTGATATACAAGACAACACAAAAAACTAAAACCACTGACAGTGTGAACTCTCATAACCAGAGGCTCCCAGGAGCCTGTATCGCTCACCTGGCTTTCAGTTGTCACAATCAAGGTAACATTGTAAGTTATACAGTTGATCTTCAGTTTCCCAAACTTTCGTAGCTCAAACATCTCCAATATCTTGAACTGTTTTAAAAGTCTAATCATGTTTTACTATATTTCTTTGTTGGGCTTTTTTGACAAAAAACGTTTTTGCTAAGGACCACTTTCGACACCAGTTTTGAAGTCGAGATGTCATTTTGTAAATGGCAGTCAACAAACAATTTTCAACACCGGTTTTGAAGTCGCGACATCAATATCTACTTGGAAATGTACTTGGAAATTAAATTTCATTGAAATCGGACAATGTTGAATTTTTCCGCCTTTTTTGGCAGCCATTTTAAAAATGGCAGTCAACAAACAATTTTTAACATCAGTTTTGAAATTACGACATCAAGACCAATTTGGAAACCAAATGTCATTGAAATCGGACAATGTTGAATTTTCCCGCCTTTTTTGGCGGCCATTTTGAAAACGGCGGTCAACTTACAATTTTCAACACCGTTTTTGAAGTCGCAACATCAATATCTATTTGGAAACCAAATTTCATTGAAATCGGACAATGTTGAATTTTCCCGCCTTTTTTGGCAGCCATTTTGAAAATGGAGGTCAACAAACAATTTTCAACAACGGTTTTGAAGTCGCAACATCAATTGATACGTCTATTTGGAAACCAAATTTCATTGAAATCGGAAAATGTTGAATTGTCCCGCCTTTTTTGGCGGCCATTTTGAAAATGGCGGTCAACAAACAATTTTCAACACCAGTTTTGAAGTCGCCACAGTACGGCAAACATTTCATCAATAAGAACTTAACCTTCATCTTCTATAGGATAAAAAAAAATACGAAAATTTTAAAAATTTGGTGAAAAAATGGCAATAACTCCTACAACGGTTTATGGATTTTCTTCAAAATTTCAGGGTAGGTAGATCTTGATATGCTGAACATTTTTGTAATTTACACTTGACCTCTACTTGTTACACTTATTGAAATAAAAAATAAGAAATGCACAAATTTTGAAAATTTTACGGAAAAAGGGCAATAACTCCAAGACGGGTTATCGGATTTTCATCAAAATTGCACACTGGGTAGATCTCATCATGCTGATCATTTTCACTAATGTCAGATTTTTGATATCTGTAATGGTTTATGAGTTATTTGCCAAAAACTGCAATTTACCCCTATGTTCTATTTTTAGCAATGGCGGCCATGTTGTTTGACCAGCCAACTAATCGAACACAATTTTGAGAAGCCATACCCTGGTGATGATTCAAGTGAAATCTTATTACATTTGGCCCAGCGGTTTCAGAGAAGATTTTTGAAATTGTTGACAGACGGACGGACGACGAACGCATAGTGATGGCAAAAGCTCACATGGCCTTTTAGGCCAGATGAGCTAATAACCGAGAGTGACATCAGGTGCTCCGGAAGGGTAATCATGTCCTGCTCCACTAGTGGCACCCGTCACACTATTAGTTAGTCAATCCAGGATCGAGTCAAAACCGGGTATGTCAAATCCGTGAAGACGTGAAATCTAGCTGAAAATGTCCGTTTTCATTTGGGGCACAGACACGTCATATCTGTCAATGATGTCATGGTGACGGCCATAGAATTTCTGAAGGGATGAAAGTAACAAAGGCTGAACAAATCCCTGACAAATATATCTCATAGTTATGAGATAATAACTCGTATAGTTATGAAATACCATCTCGTAATTTTAAAATATCTCATAAGTATGAGACAGTATCCCATAATATGAAATAAAATCTCATAATTATAATTATGAGCGTATTGATTTCATATGAAGGAAAACAGATTTCGTAATTATGAGATAATATCTTATAATTACGAAATCTTTTTTCCTTCGTGTGAAATCAATACGCTTTAGTAACTTTTGAGTGTGAACCCCCATAAGAACAACAAAAAATACCACAGTTAATGTAAATTTAGTTTCTGACCACTTCGACAACTTATGTCTCTTCATCGTAGATAAAATCAAAGCACCTGGAAGTCAATTGATCAAATGTTTGTAAAATCTGACAGAGAGTAATAACCAAAAGTACAAAATTAGGTTGGGGACAGAGCCAAGTAGGAGGAAATAACTAAATACCGAAATTACTGTGAATTTAATTTCTGCATATGCGCATTTCGACAACTTATGTCTCTTCAGTGCAGATAAAATCTAAATGTTGGAAGACCTCAAAGATGTTTAAAAACTGATAGAGAACAAATAACCAATATGATCTAAATATAAAACCAAAACTCAGCTAAGGACAGAGCTTTGCATGAGGGAGATACTCCTTAGTTTTCAACAAAATTTACAAAAAATTAGATATTGTAAGGTTTCAAATTGAATCGGCTTTCGGGTCAGCACAGAAGTACTGACTACTGGGCTGGTGAATACCCTCGGGGACCAGCAGTCCATCAGCAGAGGCATCGAAGATGCTCCTTATTTTTAGTAAAATTTTCTACAATTCAGATATTTCAAGTTTAGAAAATAAAATCGATTTCCAGGTCAGCACCGAGAGTGACATCAGGCCCTCCGAAAGGGTAAACATAAGTGTCCTGACAAGTAAAAGAAGAGGTTCTTAAGAGCCTGAATCGCTCACCTGGACCATCGCTTTCCGATAACCCCAGAGGCAATCACACATGAATCAGTCTAATGTTATGATGGCTTCCACCTTGGAAGGCAGGAACATTATCAAAAGAATATTTTGAAAAGGCAACTCATATACTATTATGACCATTGGTGATGTGGTTTCCGAGAAGACTGCTGAATGCATTAATTCCATAGGGTGCTCTGTAAACTGTGTTCTCAGCTGGTGGCCATCTTGGATGGGGTAAGAATATAAATATCACAAATTTTGAAGGGACAACCCAATGACTATTGCGAATAAGTTTGGTTCAAATTGGCTCATTGGTTACATAGGAAGATCTTTGAGTGCATTTACCATAGGTTCCTGTATAAAAATATGCTCCCCGCTGGCAGCCATCTTGGCTGAGGTATGAATATTTAAAAAAATCACAAACTTTGAAGGGGATCACGCTGGGACTATTGTGAGCGAGTTTTGTTCCAATAGACTCAGTAATTCCAGAGGAGAAGATCTTTGAATGCATTTCTAATAGAGTCCTAAAATAAACATGTTCCCTTGGAAACAACCCCGCGAATTAGAAAAGTGGTTTCAGAGGAGAAGATCTTGGAATGAAATGTAAAAGACGGACGAACAGTGTCAAATCAGGGGAGCTACAAAAATGGTAGTGTGAAATCCGTGAAGATTTGAAATCATGCTGAATATCTGTATTCAATACAATGTAGGGACACCGAAAAGTCAAATTTATGATGATCATAGATTTTCTTGAGGAATGAAAGTAACAAAGGCTGTACAAATCCAAGTCCTATTATTACAAGCCTTCGTAGGTTTATAGTATAGGACTAGACAAATCCCTCACTCAGCAGCTTCTGGGAGTGTTATTTCTCTCTTCACAAATTAACTGTATAAACTACTGCATTGCTCGACTGTAAGGAATCAACAGTGAAATATAATAATTCCCAATTTCAAATCTGCATGTTCGTCAATGTAGATCTATTCGCGAAGCTGAATTAGGTGTGTAGATCTGATGTAAATACTATGCATTTTGGATACATTTGAGCTCAACTTGAACTGATGGTTCCAATCATAAACTACGGTAACCAGGATATCAGCAGAATGATTAAAGATGTTCCAGTGTCAAAACTATAGTAACTGAGAAATCAGATCACTTCAAAATTCATTCCTGCAGAAAAACCGTGCCAACCTGGAAATGGGATCAGCACAAAAATGGTTCAAGCCACCTAGACATGAATTCAGCTCAAAAATGGCACAGCATCACAACTATAGTAGCTTGGATATCAGATCAACAAAAATGGTTCCAGTGTCAAAATACAGTAGACCTGGAAATCACCATAGGAGCCAAAACTATTGTCACATACCTATCAGATCAGCCCTCAAATGACACAATAACTTGGAAATCAAATGGCACAGTATCACTATAGTTACTTGGAAATCGAATCAGCTGAATTAAATTTAAATTCCTGTATCAAATCTATTGACATAAAATAATAAAATTGTATTTGCATCTGTCATCAGGTTGTATATTTTGTATTACAATTGTTGGGTTCCTATAGAAATAGAAGCACCCAGTGTGTCAGTCACTCAGTAAATATTGGACTATGTTTAACTTTGGTCTCTCAAACAGATACCTCTTAACGTTTTTTTTTCTTGTTCATCTTGAATTGGACATTAAACCATGCTGGACACTTTTTTTTTGTACGAGGCCATAAATGAACTTTTTATTAATACCAAAAAATATTTTTTTAGTATTCCCCCTTGGAACTATTTTAAGCATTGTCCCTCCTCAAATTCATAATATGTAGGGTTTGAAAGTAATATTCTTATTTATCAGAACATTGATAATATATCATTTTAAACTAAACATAATGATTGATGTTTTTAAATATAAGCACCTGAAATTTTGGAGGTAAACTAGTTCTCTAGACTTTTCATTCCATTTGCATTAAGGCAATAAATCTTTGAAATCAAATGAAGGATTGTAAATAATTTCAGATGCATGCAATCACAAAAGTGGAGATCAGCATACAAAATTTTCTTATGCATGATATTAGGGTGGATAAAATAAGAGAGTTCCAAAAGTCAGGCACAATTTCAAAAGGCAGTGGCTGCGCGTCCACGCCGCGTGGACATGTAGACCACAGACTGTGCGTACACGCTTCCGTTTTTTTTTTTGATAGAAAAGGAGTCTTTTCTGGATATTCGGATGAAAGTATCCGAAATTATAATATAGAGCGAATTCTAAAACAATTTAATGATGATATACCTTATGAAAAGTTGTTATTTGTCTAAATAAATGATCAACTACACGGAGATCAAATAAAAAAAAACGAAAAACATAAACAAACAAAAAAAAAAAACCCTAAAAAAACAAACCAAGACAAAAACACGAAACAAAACCAAACTAGAGAGACTATATATAAAATGCCCCGCTGCCATCATCCAAGTTATTCCTCATGTGTTTACATTCCAGTTTTGGACAAGATTTGGCTACTCTGTTTGTGTCTGTAAGACACATATGATGCCCCAGCAGTTGGATATAAAACATGGAAATCTAATTTTAAAAGCACTTGATATAACTGACTTTAATACTATGGGAGGTGTTGTCCGTCACACACAGAAGTTCAAGAACACACATTTTGATAAAATAGCAAAGTTCAACTACCCCTCAAAATCACAAATTTTGGCCAAAATCTTTGACATGACAATATGCACATCTTCTATCCATGCCTAATCACTGTGCAAAGTGAAATAAATGTAACTTTATTATTGTGGGAGGAGTTTATCCAGAATAACAGGTCAAGAACACACATTTCGATAAAATGGCCAAATTAAACTACCCCTCAAAATCACAATTTTTGCCCATATCTAAACCATGACAATATGCATATCTTCAATCCATGCCTAATTAATTTTTATTGTAAAATAAATGTAGCTTTAATATTGTGGGAGGAGTTATCCAGAATAACAGGTCCAGAACACACATTTCGATAAAATGGCCAAGTTCAACTACCCCTCAAAATCACAAATATTGGCCAAAATCAAAACCATGACAATGTGCACATCTTCAATCCATGCCTAATCACTGTGCAAAGTAAAATAAATGTAGCATTAATATTGTGGGAGGAGTTGTCTGGAATAAGAATTCCAGAATACACATGTCAATAAAATGTTCAAGTTCAACTACCCCTCAAATTACAATTTGTGGCCCAAATCTAAACCATGACAAAATGCTCATCTTCAATCCATGCCTAATCACTGTGCAAAGTAAATTAAATGTAGCATTAATATTGTGGGATGAATTTTCCGGAATAAGAATTCCAGAATACACGTTTCAATAGAATGGCCAAGTTCAACTACCCCTACAATTTTTGACCAAAATCGAAACTATAACAATATGCACATCTTCAATCCATGCCTAATCACTGTGCAAAGTAAAAAAAATGTAGCATTAATGTTGTGGGAGGAGCTGTTCCGAATAAGAATTCCAGAATACACATTTCAATAAAATGGCCAAGTTCAACTACCCCTCAAAATCACAATTTTTGGGCAAAATCTAAACCATGACAATATGCACATCTTCAATCCATGCCTAATCAATTGCAGGAGGAGTTATCCAGATTAACAGCATATCAGAAATGGGACAGAATTACGGACGGACGGACAGAATTATGGACGGAAGGACAGGGTTAAAACAATATGCCCCCGAATTGTTGTCGGGNTGGGGGGGGGGGGGGGGGGGGGGGGGGGGGGGGTCATATAAATCAAAACAAAAAAACGAAAAAATCAGACATTGTGCAAGCGATGTTCTACAGGTACCTTAGCTGAACATTTCATAGGGCTGCCTAATTTTTTTTATTTATTTTGCAAGTTATGGCAATTTGTAAAATAGTTTGAAAAGAAAAGATGTCAAATTGTAGAGAAAGTCTTTAAATAAACCAGGACATACACAAAATGAAGATGAAAATGTTAGAACATGTGTCCGTCAATAGTAGGAAAATAGATATATTTTTATAAATCTATACTGCAGTATTCAATTGATATTGCTAGGTAGCCCATGGAAATTAACACACAAAGTGTGGTCTCAATTTTTCATACCCTCTTTTTACATCAAACTTAATAATGTCTATCACAAGTTGCACAAACTTTCACAGGTCTGGAATTAAATATTTACCATGCTACTTCTTGGCCTCGTTCATCTTCTACTCGTGTAAATTATTGTAAATTGGACCATGGCTGAAAAGGAATCTTATTTTCTTTACCTTCTGAAAGCAACTAACGCAAAGTTACTGCTTTATAAACTACCAATATAACAAAGTGGACTATCTAATTTTTGCTGTGACAAATGTCCAAAAATTTCTACTAATGGTTATTACAAAATTCAATATAGTTAGTAATTATGCAAAGTTAAAGGTAATAACTGCAATAGAAGCTTTTTTGGGATATCAGGTTTGATTTTTTTATTTAAAATTTCAGTTGATGCATAATATTTATTTTTTCATTCAATTCTGTCTACTTCCAGGTAGATTGTAATGTCAAAGTTTGCCAGAAGGTCTGGTAAATGCTCCGATTTTATACAAGAACCAGAAGCGTGGACGTGCAGCCTGTGGGCTACACATCCATGCGGCATAGACGTGCAGCCACTGCCATTTCAAAAACCTGAGGAGTGACCATCCTGAAACTTTATTTCTTGCAACTCTGTTGTATCTGATCTGAACTTGCAGGACAAAATTCTTGAAGATTACCAACAAAGGAGTTTTGTTACCAAGATTGGCTCTTTTCAATTCAATAGTTGTTAAAGAAAACATTTTCACAAAGTGTCCAGTGAGCATGTCTGTGACCATCTAGAAATGTGGAGTATGCAATAAATAAATAAAGTTCAGAAATTTTTTGTTAGATTATTTTATTGTGAAAACATTTAATTTATAAAGGAATTATAACACATGTAAAAGATCTTTGCATTAAAAACAAACAAAATATCACAGTGTATGTCAATTATTCTGACAAATTTTGCAATGTCAGTTCATGTAGTAAACAAGAGGCTCCCAAATCTGCATCACTCACCTGTATCATGGCTGACTTAAAGAGTAACCTCAGTAGTAGTTTCTGAGAAGATTATTTCTGAAAGTGTTTTCCACAGTTTATAATACTGAACTATGTTTCTCGATGGCAACAATCTTGGACGAGGTACATCTGCTGGATAACCTTTTTTTTCACTCAAAAGGGATTCAGACTGAGATTGGTTCTATATTTGATTTAATTCAAATTCAAATTCAAATTCTTTATTTACCTAATCACAGGGCCCTCTCGGGCATAACAAAATCATTCATACTTTCAATATATATATTTGATTAATAGTTTCAGTGAAAAAATCTCTGAAGGTTCAATGTTAGACTATGTTTCTTGCATGTGGCCATCTTGTTTTTTTAAAGTGCCATTTAAATACAATCATGGCTAAGTTTGGTTGCAACTGGACAAGTGGTAGGGGTGAAGAAGACGTTTGAAGGTGTCATTCATAGAGTCCTATGTTAAATAATGTTTCCAGCTAGAGCCATTTTGAAAGGGGTATGTACCTGCATGATAATTTTTTTTTAATTGGTTCACCTTAGGACCATTGTGAAGTTGGGCTAAATTCAGAGAAGATCATTTTGAATTGTTTCCTATAGGTTCCAATTTAAAAGTATGAGCAATGCTGGCAGCTATCTTGGATGGGGTGCCAAAATGCAACATACAATTTTTGAAGGGATGGCACAAGGGCTATTGTAACCTAGTTTTGTACCAACTGGCCAAGTTACTTTAAGAGTAGATGATCTTTGACAGACAAGTGATGCAAAGTAATGGCAAAAGCTCAGTTTGACTGACTACAACCAGGTGAGATAAAAACTACAATAAACTTAAAAAAAACAAATAAGAGATTCAATGAGACATAACAAAATAAAATATCATATTATACAGTATTTCATTGATGTATAAATTCTCCAAAATTAAACCAGGGCCATAAAAATTATATCAAAATAACAAATACTCTCCTTGACATGTTTGCCAAACATAAAAAAAAATCAGGTCTTTGGAACATGTACATTAAAAACTCGTTCCATTTTTTCACAAGTATAACCAAAAGTCCAATTTTTATTCCAATTCCCCATTGAAGATATTAACAAAGGTTTTATTGGTAGACACAACAATATCAGAATTAATATGGTTCTTTACCAAAAATGGTTTAATTTTACTTAAAAATACATAAACTGTGATAGTACATTAGATGTTACATAACTTTTGATTTCAGGATTAAAAGAAAACAACTTAAAACACACAAAAACTAGGACAGAAAATCGTCAGTTGTTAAATAAAGAGGAACTTGACGGGTAATGTTAAGAGAGTTAGGGTATTCTTTTTTTACAAATAGTTTTATAGATCCCCAAAGATAATTAAAATATTTATTAATTAATCTTTGGAAAACTGAAACAGAACAATCAGGCATAGCAATAAAATAGTGTTCAGTAATAATATAAATATATCATTTTCTGAGGTTTGAACATTTTTAGCAGCAAAATCCAGAAAACTCGTATCAAAAAATGATAACAGGGACTTATCTGTATGTCCATAATGAATGAAATATAACTATCTTGACATTATTTTTCATAATTAAAACTAACATAAAAAGGCAAATTGTAACAGATGTACCACACGAAAGGTACTACCAGTCATTCTAATGACTTTTTAATTTCTTTATTATTTCATCAAAATCTCAATTATTTGCTTTTTATAAAAGTCAATAAATTTCATTAAAGAGACTTGGCGTCGGCTTTTATTGCACATCTTTGGTCCTAATTTATTACCGAATGCACTGATTGCCCATGCCCCAGTAATCAAAGCTTCTAAATTAGGTTAAAATCACCCTAATTCAAAAATGCTTCAATAATCTTGGTTCAACCATCCAAAACATAGATCAATTTTGCGAGAAAAATAATTAAATTTATGATAAAAATGACTTAAACATGTTACCTGTGCTAGTTAGTTTGATGTTAAATGATTCTCCGAGGAATGTCATCACAATAATTCAATCACACCATTAATTATTACCATAGTTAGGATGAAACTTAGAAAAAAAACTTATATTTATATCATTTATGCTTTGTCAGGCATGAATATTCAATTGAAATCACTTCCTTCAAATGTTTCATAGATTTCTCATAATGATGTTGATACTTAAAAATTTATAAGTTCAAACACAATAAGAACACTGCCTTAAAACACCCCTTCAAAGAAATATACTTCCATTCTATGTCATAAAATGAATTTTATATTATTTGTTATTTGTTGTAATAGTTTGTATTTATTTGGCATGAAGTTTATTTCATTTAAATATAGAAGCCACCTACAATGTCCTCCCGGGCTCGTATTTCAAGGCCATGGAAAAAAAATCCACTTATATTAAAAAACTTTGATTTGGCACCTGACATTATGCTCAATTAATCCTGTTGAAATATATAATTAAACAAGTATAATATTTTGTCTGAGTTAAAAAATATTTAAACATTACTTCCCTAGTAATCATAAACCAGTATATTACTTGACAAAATTATCCCCCTAATTTGTGCAAATGGTTTGGGGAAAGTGTAAAAAGAGGTGTAAAATAACTGCATTTTCAATTTTGCCTGTATTGTGTTGTTCAATTTGAGGAAAACAACATTTTTAGAGAGGCAACAAGCAGACTGAAGGAAAAGATTTTTTACTGATGAAGGCCTAAGGCCGAAACTACTTGGAAAAAGGTTTGTGGTGGACAATTATTACTGTATATTCCCGACTGGAATTTTTTTGGAACAAGGAAAAAAAGTTTGGAAAGTACTGAATTTTTTTTGTAATGAAAACGTGAAAAAAATTCATGACATGGAAGAAAATTCCAACTGTAATCCCTATTTAGTCGGAAACAGATGTGACAATATTACACAAATATTTACTATCGAGTGTTACTATTTGTATAATTCCTGAGAATGTTGATGATGTCATAATAAATATACAATATATGACACAAAAAGAGGACAAATTCCAGTAACAGGAACCCCAAAATTGATCTAGAATCTTAAACACGAAACAATATAATGTGCATAGAAAGATGAACTCAAGTTAGAAGAAGCTAGTAACATGAGTACTCAACATTAGTCAATAATGGTCATAGTCAAGTAAAATTAACTGAATTTTTATCCCTTATTTCTAAACTTTTAATATTGTTTGATAATCCAAAAGAAAATCTAATAAATCTCAAAATGTCTCCTTATCCTCAGTTTTAATATATTGTCTTCTAAAAAATTGTAAGTTTTTGAACATTTTGGTTCCTGTTTAGTTAAAAACTGAGATAGCATATATTTTTCTTTTGTTTCTCATAAAATACATTTCAAACCATATCTAGTATCTAATTATATATGAATAATACAAAGAACAATAATCCACATAAACAAGTGATACATGTATATGTGTATAATAATACTAATAAACAATACTCTACATACTTCTTTCTTCTACATTCATTTTTATATTCTAAAGAATAATTTATTCAAACAAGTTCTTGTGAAATAAATATAAAGATTTTTTTTTAAATCCTAAATAAGTATACTATAATAATTTGAAATTTGTGGGGCACAGCTGAACCACAAAAAAGATATAGAAAATTTGGCAGTGATGATTTTCATTATGTAAACAAGCATTTATAAGTACAAGTATAAAAGTTTCACACTATTTTCTACACACAATACAGGTAGTATGAAGTATTTATTTCCCCATTGCCAACAATAGTAAGATTTTGCAATATTTGGCTACCTTCTAAATGATCAGAGTAAAGAAACTGCAGTTACCTAGAGGACTTAAAAAATAAATGCAAAACATCCTAATGCCCGTCTTGTTTTTGAGCTAGCTCCAGCTGAAGAAATTGACCCCTGATTATCATTCTTTGCCACAATTAAAAGACTAAATATTTAAGGACCAATGAAAAATTTACTGTTATACTTATTGAAGACCATTGCCTATATTTAAGCATCACTTGAAAACATTTTGTTTTCTGGTATACCATACGTTTATATCCAATCATAGGCTTTAGCATATTCAGTTGAGTAGGATACACAATTTGGCAACCTAGTGCCAGAAAATAAATACTACCATGCCAACTAAACAGCTGTTTGCCAAATTTGGACATTACAACAAGTTTTGGACAAAAAATTGTGAAACATGCATTTAAGACAAACTGAAACAGGGACTTACAAAGTCTATGACAGACAGGTTTCAAATAAAAACAACATGAATACTATATACCGCCCACTTTGCAGGGATATAACAAATGATATTTCTGACAGGTTTCAAATAAAACAAATGACATTAAAATCATTGAGTTACAGCAAAAATTTTATACTGCCAGCATTAATTTGGCAGTTCACAACATAATATTGTACTAAGGGAGACAACTGAATAATATATTGATGACTGAATTAAATTCTAAACTTTTTGATTTTTGGTAATTTTAAATTGCCTACTGCTCAAAAATTGCAGTTTTACTTTTTTCATTCTATACAACTTTGTGGAATAAATAAATAACAGGAATATTTAAGGTGCATTACATGAAACCCCATTTTTTGCAAAATTTCCAATTTTCAGAGCATAACTCAGAATTACTTTGACCTCTGAACAAATATTCAAATTTAGTTTGAGATTTGGGGTCTAAAACTTTACATCTCAAGTTTGAAGACAGTATATAATTGTGATCCTAAGTTTTTTGTCTGAAAACATGGTGAGAGATGGACAATCTAAAGGATATGACTGATATTGCATCACATTAAAGTTCACCATTGTTTCTGGGTATAAAACAAGCCTGGCATTCCTTGAACTGATCAGTGAATATATATCAAAAGTGATAAAATGCAAGAAAAAATAATTATGCAACTGGCATGGAAACTAAACTTAACATTTATGAATAACAACTTTCATTTTTGTCCAGTGTGGAGTCTGTTCACAACCAGATTGATTTCGTAGACACTAGTGTTTTGAGCTAGATAAATGTGATTATTTTTTGTTCAGTGTGGAGTCTGTTTACAACCAGACTGGTTTTGTAGTCACTAGTGTTTTGAGCTAGATAAATGTGATTATTTTTTGTCCAGTGTAGAGTCTGTTCACAACCAAACTGGTTTTGTAGACACCTGTGTTAAATTGTGATTATTTTTTGTCCAGTGTGGCGTCTGTTCACAACCAGACTTGTTTTTGAACTAGATAAATGTGATTACTTTTTGTCCAGTGTGGAGTCTGTTTACAACCAGACTGGTTTTGTAGACACTAGTGTTTTGAGCTAGATAAATGTGATTATTGTTTTTCCAGTGTGGATCAAGTCTGTAAACAAGAATTCTGGTATTGAAGGAAACACTTGAGTGTTTGTACTAAAACATTATTGTTTTTGTCCAGTATGGAGTATGTACAAGTGTTTATAACTAGATACCTAAATAATAGTAACTAAAATGTGATTACTTTTGTCCATTAAATACACAACAGTATTTGTAACTACAGTCTTGGGTCAAAAGTATTCAGAATTTTGAAATTTTCCTGTGCATTTCATATCAAAACGTTCTTCATATAAAAAATTCTGTAGAGTTTATTTTTTTGTCTGATTTTCAAAAAAAAAATTGTAACATTAAAAAGAGCTTGTTGTTCAGTTTCTTCCTGTAATTTTCTTTTAATTTTTGGTGTTGAGGTTTGCTCATTGTCATGATTTAAATACAATTTGAAATTTGTGTAGTCATAATTTGCTATAATTGTAAATTATTAAAATTGTGACATAGAAATTTTAGACTTTTGTTTATATCTTGAAAATCAAAAAACTACAACATCAAAAATTATATGAGTTATAGGAAGAAACTGAATGTCAAACTCTTTTTAATAGTACAATTTTTATGAAATCAGACAAAAAATAAGCTCTACAGAATTTTTTAAACGAAGCCATTTTTTAATATGAAATGCACTGGAAAATTTCAAAATTCCGAATATTTTGACCTAACACTGTAGATGACTAAATGTTAGTTATAGAGATATGACTATTTTTGTCCAATATCATGAGTCTGTACACAAGCAATCTAGTATCATACACAAGAATGTTTGTAATAAAATATATGATCATTTTTGACCAGTATGAAGTCTGTCCACAAGCATTCTAGTATTGTAGACACCCGTGCTTATACTTTGATATGATTATTTTTGTCAAGTGTGGAGTTTTAGTGTTATAGACACCAATGTTTATATTAAAACTTGATTATGTTTGTCCAGTATGAAGTCTAAACACAAGCATTTTAGTATTATAGACACCAGTGTTTATACAGTATAAAGTTATCATTTCTGTCCAGTATGAAGTCTATACACAAGCATCCTAGTATTATAGACCCCAGTGTTTATAATCAGGTGTTTGGAGTCAGCAGTAAACTTCATTTGTTGTATATCAGACGGTATCTTCAGACTGAAAACTTCGGTACCAGAAGAAATCTCCCATAACTTCAGTATATTGTTTTTACAGTTAGATACCACCCATCTGCTGTCTGGAGTTATGGCTACATTTTCTACCTAATAAACAGAAAGAGAAATACATTACGCTATTATACAGTAGTGATAGCATATTGTGCAGTTTGTTTACTTAGAACTGTTGTTTGTTTGCAGTTTTTGTTTCTTTGTTTGTTTTACTTATTATGAAAATCTCAATGCATAAAAGGCTTTTAATGAATATGAATTAGAGACTCAGGTTGTGTTTTCATTGCTTACCTGTCCAAATGCTTTATATCTTTATACAATCAAACCATGTCTATTTTCTTCTTGTTTGTCATATCAACAACAAAAATTTACTTCATCACAAAAACTCAATATCTATTTCAGTGATAAAAAAATGTTTTCCATGTTTGTGCATGTATCACATTAAAAATGACGAAAATCTGAAGAAGAATTTCAATACATTATTTCTGTAAAGTTTGCTTGAGTTTGCTTAAGAGCAGAACATTAAAATTTTATTTGTAATACTACATTCTGTACTAGAGTTGTAACATATACTTCAATCATTGGCTCTTTACTGACCTTGAAGATTCAAAGGAGTTATTAGATATTTTTTGAGATCCTAGTGAACTTATTTTGAAAGGGAGCACTCTTGTACTTTTGTGACCAAGTTAGCTAGGTACAGTGAATCTTTGAATTAAAAGTTCAAAACAGATGGTAACCAAGATAGTTACAGCAAATTGTCAATCTGACCATGTGAAAATGTATAGAGTTAGATTCAGTGTCAAGTTTGTACAAGGTTTGAATTTTACTTTTAAAATATAAGAGCAATTCATACTGTTGTTAAAGCTTTTCGTTAATTTTTTCAGCTAGAAATAAAATAAAGAAAATGAAATGGTGGCACAACAACATACAACCCTATTTAGTGGGAAAAATATTTCATTTAAGTGTATAAAATCTATGCAGCGTTACTGCTTTAAGATACTTATATATACTAAATCCATACCGATTGGTGTCCTAAATAATACTTCATTATAACATAAAAAAAAACAATGTTACCAATCGACAAAGGTTAACGAGGACAGAAGTTACACAAAGTGTAACAAATATATACATTGTATTCATATAAAAATTTTAAAAAGTGCATTGATTACACTACTGCTATTATATAATATTCTACCATTTAATTTTTTGGATTATCAAAGCCCTGGTTATCCATTCTGATTACTTTGAACTATTTGTTGTGGTACAAAAAATGTATAAAAAAATCATACGGTGATATTAACTTAAATGGTT
This sequence comes from Modiolus philippinarum, assembly GCA_002080025.1. Lineage (NCBI taxonomy): Eukaryota > Metazoa > Mollusca > Bivalvia > Mytilida > Modiolidae > Modiolus > Modiolus philippinarum. The sequence goes on from MJUU01028457.1 coordinate 63,313, forward strand.
GTCATTAAACTAACAATGAGTGTGGAACATTGATAAGGATATTTGCTAGTCAGGTTTTTGGTAATTTTATCAGACTTAAAAAGAAATAATAAGGGAAAATCACAATTTCATGATTTTTTTTTCAAAAATTTGATCAGTGACTACTAATTTTTTATTTCATACTTCCAAAGTGATTTCTTTAACACACTTTAAACTACGTTTTCACCAAAATCTATTGTTTTATTCATATAAAATTTCGAAAATTGTATTTTTCTCCTTATATATATTACATAAAAAAGGTAAAAATTTTGCTGTTTTTGGAAGTTTCTCCTAATTCTGTGACATACTTTTTTTTCCTTTACTAAAATTTTGAAGATGCATTCAATTAACTTTCAACTAATGAAAAATAAGAAAATCTATTGGTTTATTTGCATGATTACTTTAAAAGAATTATAGTTTTGTGTCCAAGAAAGGAATAATTTTATTTTCCTTACTTTAATATTATACATCTTTATAAGCATTCTGGGAAAAGTTGTTTTATATTCTATTTATTTTTTTTACATTATTTATGTTAAAATCTTGGTTATGTTGAACCTATGAACCTAAGAAAAATTCAGAGGTGTTCAGTTTCCCACCACCTGGTATTTTGCTTTCAAATATCATATCTTCTCTAATTAAGAATAGTTATTCATGTTCTAGGTTTGTGGTGTTGATGAAAATAATGTTTTGTATATTGAAAACACAGAAAACACCAAATAATGCATAAATCACCAAGTTTGTTGTGATAGACTTGATTATTTTATAACTGTATTTTATAGGCTCATCTGAAATACCAGTTGATATTTTTGACTATCTAACCATGCAACACTATAGCACTGAAACTGATACTGTTAACTGGGAAATAATCACAATCTTTCAAAAAAAACTTCCTTTTGTGCAGTCTTGAATTTGTGGTTGTTGGTCAAATTACTAAATCTTCTAATTGCATCAAAATAATCATGACAGTTTAATCTTTGTGCTTCATCCTCTAAATTTAAAATAGCAAAAATAAAACTGCGGTGAAAATATCCAATCTGATACTTACAGATGCTGTGTGTCTTTTCTTTGGCTCTTTCCGTCCTACAGGAAATCCATTTTGTGCCTCCCAAACAATCATATAACCATCTTCAGATCCTACGGCAATATACTGTCCATCTTTACTCTGTTCCATGGCTAAACTTGTTCCCTTCGGACAATTTGTAATGTGGTCAGGTCGATACATAAATCCTGTTTTTTCTCCTTTCGTGACCCTTTGGTCACATTTACCTGTTGGAATGTCCCAAAAGACCACCCACTGACGAGTAGTTATCATCATCACATTTCCTTTGTAAGGACGAATCAGTTCTCCGAGATGTGGAATCTTCGTAAGCATTCGAAAGCATGGCATTAATCCACCTGTAGCCTGGGTCATATCAACAGCATAATATCGATGCCAGTGAGATTGTGGCAAAAATCCACCGCCTTGTTTACGCCATGACGCCTGAACCTTTTTATATTCATCCTCGGTGATCTTGACTCTCAATATGAGGAATCTTTCAGATTCATTTAATGACAAATCTAATGTTTGATACTCCAGACTTTGCTTCAATAGAAATGATTTCTGTGACTTCATAAATGCAAGATCAATAACCTCTACATGGTGACCTTTGTCATTCGTTTTCACAAGATATAATATTTTACGATCTTTTCCCAGACAAAAATCTACAACATTTCGGTACACCATTTTCTCATCACTCTCTTTAAAATCAATTATTTTGAGATTCTTTGAAACATTGTCCAACACAATACATAATGACCCGGTGGCTGTCTTTACCTTATTACCAACAATTTCTACATGTATTTTCTCCAACAATTCAACATTATGTACAGACCAAATTCGGACAGTTTTATCTCTGGAAGTTGTTAATAATTTCTCCCCTTTAAGATCTGAATCAAAGCTTACAATTTCTCTTTGTGAGAGAAGATCTGTGCCTGGGGATTGTATTTCTGTGTCTGTTGCAACACTTTCTGCATCCAATAAGGATGATATCTGCCAAATCTTTGCTGAATTTTCTTTACTAAGACTAACAATTTGGTCTTCAAGAACTGTTATTTTGACAATTTCATTTTTGTTTGCTTTGAAGTCTCCAAAATGCTTCCCTGTATCTCCTTTATACATAGTTATCTGCCCTTGATCATCACCAATCAACACAAGATCATGTATCCAACTCACTCCAAATGATGTTATTATGTTGTTTATATGCAGTTCTTTGATAATTTTGCCCTTTTTAAGTTGGTACAATGCTACAGAACCCTCTTCCAGCCAAAAAGCTGCCTTTTTATCTGAATGAGATACTGATAAATGCATCACTTTAGAGCAATCTGTTGTATTTAAGATCTTGACATCATCAACGTCAATAACATTTATACTCCCTTTATCTTCTGTATTACTACAACCAACTAGTAATGTGTCATTGTAACCTATAGCAACCAAATCTTTATTAAAGGAGCAAGAAGTTTTCAACATTTTCCCATTTTCTACATCTGCAACTTCATGAAATCTCACACATCCTCCAGTGTCACTTTCCTTTTTGGTAACATCACAATCAATTGTCAGTATGACTTTCAAATTGTCCACACTTGTAGTAATAATATTTACAACATCACTTGGCTCTTCACGTAAAGTAAATATGTCAACTTTCTTCAAACTATTTGTATCAAAAGTAAGAACCTCCCCAGTATTGAATAAAATGGTCATATGCAAAGAATCTGTACTTAAGACACTCTTCACTGGGTAAGATTTCTGAACATCTATTTCATTGGAAATATCTGTAAATTTTTTCTCATTGACAGTATGACTATGGAAATGAGTTGTTATAAGTTGATCTTTTTCAATCTGAATGACTCGTTTTTCCGACCAGTCTAGCAAAGGTGACAAAATTGGTTTTAAATCTCCCTTTTGGACTAATCTATACATTTCTGCATTTTCACCATCATAGACAGAATACTGGACACTATCAGTTTCATCTTCTTTTAAATTTGTCATGAGGACAGCTTCATGACCATCAGCAATTATAGCATCAATATTTTTATAGTTTTGTAACAGAGCAGTTGATACATCTTTCCTGGGTGCTAGACATGGAAATACTGGCACAAGCAAAGGAACAGAACTAGAATATACCAATTCCTTGGCTTGTTCAACCAGCTGCTTTAGATATTTTTGGTCATCGTCAACTAGTAGACTAGACAACAAGCTAATGGCAAGATTAATTCCGCCAGAGTCTGTCTTTGTTACCATGAAGTAATTTCTTAAATAAGCAACTTCTTCATCCTCTGTCTTTTCTAAATATTTTGTCATGTCTTCAACTAATGATGACAAGGAGAGTGAAGCAATCCTCACCTTTAGGAAATCTAAATTACAGAAACATTCCGTCTTGGCTTTGGAAGGATCTATCTGATCTCCAGCATGAGTTATATGGTATGGAACAGCAGTAAGCTTTCTTTTGTTTATCACAGTCAGTGGTTGCTTGGTAACTTGCCTGTCAGCCTTTTCTACTCTAAGTTTTCTTCTTTGTAGAGTTATGTCCCTTTGAATACCATCATTAGCCATGAAATATTCAGCCAGTATCTTGTGAAGTTTTTTGCCACCATCTCCAATAGCATATCTGGACTGAGCTGTCTGAATAAACTGTCGATGATACCAGTTCAAAGTAGTTTTTCCAAATGATCTTCTTTCCACAATATATTCTCGTAAATCATATCTAATTCTAGCAACGAGTACAGGTGGCATTCTTACAATACCAGGTACGGGAGGATTGTGATAACGATATATATCATCCAAAACTTCATCATCACATGACAAAACATCTTCCCATTCAATATCAGAAATTCCATTAAAAGCAATTGTGATATAGCCTAGAGCATGACTTATTAAAACTTTTCCAAATTTCTTTTCCATATTGTCAAATAACTGATTGATAGCTCCTTGAACAGTATCTTGTAAAACTACTGTGTGTTCAGGGGTGTAGGAGCTCCATGAAACCGCTTCATCCAGAACAAGCTTCAAGTATAGTGGTCCACGACATTTCCTAAATGCATTTATGATCTGTTTTTCTTGAAATTGTGTAACTGCTCTCTTCTTTTTGGCAAGATATTTGTCAATCATTTCAAATCCTGCTTCGTCAGGTAATGCCGGAACTTCAACAAAGTTTGGGGAGTCTGGAAAAATCTTTTTCAGAGTATCCAAAATTTCATGTTCCTCTGGCAAAGTGGATACAATTAACCTGACATTTGCTGGTAGTACAGTTGGTAACCAATTGCACAAATGGGCATCATTATTAGGTGCTAATTGGTCAAGAGAGTCCAGAAGGATAACAATTGGCTTTTTCAATTTACTGGAAACACGTCGTAAAAATCTTGGCATATATTCCAAAATGTTTTTCATTGTCCTGTATCCAACTGGCTCCATTAATATCTGTGCCGCGTCAGCCAAATGTCCACACAAGCCATACAACACATCGTAAATGTTTATACTTAATGGAGATGTACCCAAAAACTTAACAACTCCAATGTATGGTTGTTTGTTAAACCATTCTGGTAAAGAATCCATGATTTTGGCCATGATTGATGTTTTCCCGGCACCTGAAGGTGCATGTAAAATTAGTGGTTTTCTAGATTTATCATTCAAAATGTAATTTTTAGCTTTTAGTAGAACATCCTCTCTTCCACAAAATGTTTCACATTTCATATTACAGAAATGTAAATGATGGAGTACTTCCTGATAGTCAGTGTAGCATTCTAAAATTTTGACAACATTTTTCTGATCCTTTCTGGCTTTATCAATAAGTTCTGTGATGTCCTGAACAAGGTCAGAGCAAAGTTTCGTAACATATTTTTTGTGATCTGAATATTTATCTGGGTCTATTCCTCCATCATACCAAACAGGTTGGTAAGTATGGACTCTGTCTGAATTCTTCATAACAGATGGGACCTTTTCAGAGACTACCTTCTCCCTTAGAGATTTAGCTTCTTCATCCAGGATTATCTGAAATAAAATAATAAATTACAGCTATATATTAGGAACAGGATTGTTTCACAGTAAATTTGGTATGTTGTGGAGTCTGACACGATTGTTTGGCCCTATAAATATTTGGTAAAATTCTTCAATTTTTAGCTTTTATAGAAATTTTTCCATGGTTTCAAACTAGAGGTGACATTGGCAAAGCCATAAGCTAGGGTACCCAAACACCCAAATTTCCTAACCAACAAGAGGCTCTCAAGAGCCTGTATCGCTCACCTGGGACCTGCAGCACTATAATTCCAAATTGATTGTCCGTCTTTGGTGGTGTATGTACCTAAGAATCAGAAACTTTTTATAAAATTTAATTAAAATTGTTCAAGCAGGTTCAGAGAAGATTTTTGAATGCAGTTTCCAAACTTAAGGGACTATAAAGTTAATCTACGTTCCCTGCTGGCAGCTATTTAACATAAAACTTTGAAGAGGGTCACATAAGGACTATCATATCAAAATTCTACTGAAATTGTTCAAGCTGTCTCAGAGGAGAAGATCTTTTTATGCATTTCCCACTGGGTCCAATGTTAAACTATGTTTTGCTACTGGTGGCCATGTCGGAAGACGGATCAGCACCAAAGTAACAAGCTTGGTCAAATCAAAATCTCACAAGTTTCATTTATGCAATGTTTAAATTGAATCCATTCAATGGTTTTCCATGATATCTTTGTATACATTTCCCCATTGCTGGCAGCCATATTGGATGATGGATCAGAACTGAAGTAACACCACTTGGTCAGCTTCTCATAAGTAAAGTTTGGATTACGCCATTCTCTAGAAGAAGATCTTTTGTTAACTTAAGTTCACAGCTGGTGACACTTGGTCAGCACCTGACAGGCATCATTCATGTCATGTTTGATTTAAATCCATTTAGCAGTTCTCTAGAAGATCTTTGTGTGCATTTCCCATAGGGTCCAATGCTGTCCGCATGTAAGATGACAGATTGGCACCAAAGTAATAACACTTGGTCAGCACCTCATAAACATCATTCATGCCATGTTTGGTTCAAATCCATTCAGCGGTTCTAAAGTAAAAGTTCTTTGTATGCATTTTCCCATAGGGTCCAATGTTAAAATTAAGATCCCCGCTGGCGGCCATGTTGGATGATGGATCGGCACTAAAGTAACAAAACTTCGTCAGCACCTCATAAGCATCATTCATGCCAAGTTTCGTTCAAATCCATTCAGTGGTTCTCAAGAAGAAGTTCTTTGTATGAATTTTCCCATTAGGTCAAATGGTAATTTAAGTTCCCCGCTGGCGGCCATCTTGGAAGCGGTTGGAAAACTTGAATGTGTTCAATAAAATATAGTCCTTAACATGCTGAACATTTTTGCATTTTAAACTTGACCTCTATCTCAAAGCGTTTTTGAAATATAGGACATAAAGTAAAAAATCACGAAAAATTTGACCAATAAAGGACCACAACTCATATATAGGTACTTGGATTTTCTTCAAAATATCCATGTGGGTAGATCTTAACTTTGCAATTTAAACTTAACCTCTATCTGTTATAGTTTTTTCAATAAAAAATAAAAAACATTAAAATTTTGAAAATTTTACGGAAAAAGGGCAATAACTCTTAGACGGGTTGTCAGATTTTCTTCAAAATTTCAGCATGGGTAGATCTTCTCATGTTGATCATTTTTACTCCGTCAGATTTTTGATGTCTGTAACGGTTTTTGAGTTATTTGCCAAAAACTGTAATTTACCCATATGTTCTATTTTTAGTAACAGCAGCCATGTTGTTTGACCTAAGACATACAAAATAACAAATTTGAAACTAGATACCCTAGTGATGATTCAGTTAAAGTTTGGTTCCATTTGACCCAGTGGTTTCAGAGAAGATTTTTGAAAGTGAGCTAAGGACAGACAGACGACGGACGGACGGACGACGGACGCCAAGTGATGGCAAAAGCTCACCCTGGCATAGCCAGGTGAGCTTAAAATGAAAAGCCAAATAATCTCTAATTTGTAGTGTCGGTCAACTATCATGCACATCTGCATATAGTGTCCTGCCTCTGTATAAATTTTCATCAAAATTCATCAAGGGGTTTAAGAATTGTGCTTACATGGTAATTTTTGCAGAAGGAACCAACAAAAGTCAAAATCAAGTGGTGTCAGACAATAGTTATATTACTTCATGCAAGTTAAATTATTTCTTTCATTTCAAACAAACAAATGGTCATGCAAATCTTTTCACCATGACTTTCAACGATCAGAATAGAGATATATTTTTATACCTAAAATGTACATTTTGAAGACAGTATGAAGTATATTAAAACAAAATATGTGAATTATCTCTGCATGGCCCATGTGTATAGACCCTTAGCATTTACTGATGTCCTACTTGCTCATGCAACTATGAAAATTTCTGTATACCTTAAGACAGAGAGCATCTTTTCAGTAAATTCTTGTTAATTATCCTGATTCAGAAATTATGTATTAAGTATGAATTTATTAATTGATTGATGTTAAATGTCAACTAAAGCAATATTTCAGTAACTGATAGTGTGGGCACTGGCTTTGAATTAATCTTAACTAGACAACAGACAAATTCAGGTAAAAGCCTGCAGAATTAAGTTAAGTCTTGCTTTAAATGTTCTACATAGATTTAATGTCCTCCATTTAAATACAACCTGTACCTTGCCATTTTTTGTAGTTGTATCAAAGTATCTTTTAGCTGTACCATCTGTAATATTGTTACCATCTAAACCATGCAGTATTCTCCTATAAACACATGTATGAATTTCAGGTTCTGGTGCATTCAGTATACCCTTCTCTACTTCAATTTCAGTAACTGAAAGGAAAACAAATCAAAATCTGGTCATTATTATATGTTATTCGGGAATCTTCACAGGGGATACGGGTTCATATTCCCTGTCTGTGTTTTATATCCCCTGAGCCGTCAGGCGAAGGGGATATAGGATACAGACAGGGAATATGAACCCGTATCCCCTGTGAAGCCCGAATAACTTTTATATTCTGCTAGAAGTGCTATAATTTTTCTTTTAAAGGCGTTTAAAAATTGTGATTTTGCTACCACGAGGATACGGTCTCATATCCCCTGTCAAGGTAACCAATCAAATTGCAGGATTTACCTGGATATTTCACTTCAGCAGAATATTAGTAAATTATCACATGTGAGCACATATTGGGCAGGCAGGAGTATTTAATAATTAAATGTTCCCAGTGATGTCTATGAAAATATTTTATAAGATTATCTCCCCTTGTGAAATATCCTTTTTCAGAAATATTTTACTTTCAAACTATATCTCATTTCATATTATATGTAAAACTTATTTACTAGTGTCCCTTTTTTGTGTTGGAAAGGAAATACTATTTCAAATTTTCACCATAAATAAAATTTCACACAAAAAACACCAAGTAAAACATACAACAATTTCAATATGACAGAAAAGTGTCTATCTACGTAAAGCAAAGCATGGCATCTTAGGTTGCTTAAGACTGTAAATTACAGAATCTGCAATTCCTAATATGATTCCAAAACATAAATTTCAAATAACTTAAACTCTATGGAAGCTCTCTTACCTGAATGAAAATAGTTATGCAGTTGTTTTTCTGTGAGCTTCTTGGCTTTGAAAGCTAAAGTTGCTGATTGCCTAAGCACTTGTTGTAAAGAACTTAATGTCTGTTCCCAAGCCTGTTGATCCTTAGTTCTTGGTTCTTTACAACCAGTTGAATAATCTCCATAGAATGTAAACTGAGATCTGATTGGCTAAAAAAAAAGAGAAATACAAAATCTTTTGTGACTGACTGGTATCAGATATACCACTAATATACTGCTACTATATATTACCCTTACGAGGTGTCAATCGATTCATATTACATTCCATTTTATTTTTCTTTTGGAACAGAATTTTCTTGGTGTGGCAAATCAACTGATTTGTCTTTTAGCGTGATTTCAGAAAAATAGCACAGTTGTGGTTTTGGCCTTAATTTGAAACTTGAAGATCACTTGTAATGGATATCTCAGAACTTCTAAATATGCAAGTTTTTATAAGACCATGTTTCGCATTGAAGATTCTACAGATTTATTGGAAGATGGCCAAAAAAATAATTAAATAAACATATTAAATCATTAGTTTTCATTTTACTGATCATAATCTCAGTGTTGATAGCCTTGTCATTATTCTATATATTAGACACTATTTTCTGTACATTACCCTCCCAATCACATTGTCTGCTAACATTGTAGGCTAACTACCTACCTGCAAAACATATTCCTGAGGATTAGAATTTTCATCCAAAAGATACCAGATATCCAACAATTTTGCATCTGGAATTGATTCTTCAGTGGCAAATTTCTTTATTATTTCAAATTCTTCTAATGTTATTTCTGTTGGAATAGGTCTAAAGCCATACCTGTCTCCTGATATCAGCTGAAAAATGTAAATAAATTTATAGTCTATTTAGATTTTATTATTACATTATGCTTCCCAACATTTCATTTTTGCTAATTTATCTGATAAAATAATTACAAGCTTTTATATTGGTCAATATCTAGTTTAATTGAAATTGGTTTCAGTAAATATTATACAGTTATTGACTGGGTCCGAAAACAACAGCTGTTTTGTTTGACCCGAGGACTGAACTGTTGCACGAAGCCGAAGGCTGAGTGCAACAGTTTAGTCAGAGGGTCAAACAAAACAGCTGTTGTTTGAGGACCCAGTCTATAACTGTTTTGTTATACCTTTTCATGTTCAATAAGTACGCTCCATTTCATCTGAATACAATTCACGTCGCCAATTTAGTTATGCAGACGACAGGAGATCATGTGATATGGGCGTGATATTTTTGAACCAATCAAAATAAGGCAGGTGGTCAACAGATCGGTGTCGGTCAACAGACTGAAAACTGTTGACTGGTCAACAGATCGTTTTTTGGTTTGAGAAATAAAACAGACAAATTGTTGATATTTTCCCCAATGCATTTATATAAGGAAAATATTATAAGGTATAACAATGCCTCCTATGTCCTAATGAACTTGTATCCTTTTCTTTCAAAGGCTATATTGATTTTAAAAGTTCAAATGTAAAGTTTTTTCTTACAGAAAAAAAGTAAGTTCAATGAATATTGTCTTTGGTTGTAATTCTAAGGAATCAGGTTGTTTTTTCTTTTGCATGGAGTTCAATGGCACTTTTTGCTATATTGGAAGTTTAAGTGTTGAAGGGAGACCTTAAGAGAATCACCGACCTTAGGCAGGTAACAGACATACCTTAATAAGTACAGTAAGGTACAGTTGCAAGCTCAGGATTTGTGTCGGGCTTTCTGAATAAGATATAATAAAACATAAGAAGACTTGCCAAGCTGCTATCTAAAGAAAAAACAGTAACTTTTTGCTAGATTTTTAAAAAACATGACTTCAAAAGGCATAACAAAGACATAAATAGAACTTGAACAATGAACATATTTTTAACTTACAATAAAGTTTGGTCCTAATGATATATTCTGACAGTTTTCTACTTCTAGTAGACAAATTCTTTCTACAGAGTGGTCATTCTGACTATCTTCTGTGACACCCCATCTCATGTCTACTAACTGGAAGTCTAGGTCATATTGTGCACAATACTCTTTGAGAAGTGGAATCACATCTTTTACAATGGCATTTCTCTCAGCTCTCATATCTGAATAAAAATTGAAATGAAAAAAATGTCAAAATGCAATTATATATGTATATATAGTGACAAACAGAAATCTGTTATTTTCCTCAGAATAAGTACAGATCTTGAAAAATAAATTATATGCATCTAAAGTCAAAGACCAACTGTGGATGTGATATTATCGAAGTCATCTTTCCACTGAGGAATTTGACCATTACAATTTGAGTGACACGCAAAACTGCACTTGAATTTAAATGTTGCAGATAAGCCCTCATTTCGATGATTTACATCTCATCAGTGCAACTTGAATCTAAAGATATATATAGAGTCTAAAGGAAGTTACAAACCAGATAATTTAATAAGTATTGGATCGTCGAAACATGACAATGCAGTGTAAACAAGAACAAGACCAATTACATGTCTGGACCTGCGTCACCGTCACTCATGTTCAACTTAGAAAGTGTTTTTTTTTCAGTCTAACAGAATATCATGTATAGGTTTACCAATTCAAACAAGTATTCATTTACCTTATTACCAAAAATTCTTCAAATGCAAGTTGTAATTGAGATAATATTAAGTTACTATTACCATCATCGCTAGCCAAGGGTTATGATCTGCTCCTCTCATCTTCACCCTTAACAGATCAAGCTGGATTTCTGTAGTCTCAAATCCACGTCTTTGATTGGTTGCAGTCAACCTTCACTGCAGCCAATTAATTAACTTATATTCAGATTTTGAATACCGGTATATATCAAAACAATAAAACTTAAAATATGGCATTTAGTGATTTTTCTATTTTGCAAAATTTCCATGATTTAATTATCTTTCTTTACTTTTGAAGGGTTATTTCCTTGAAGTCAAATATATTGTGAATTGTTGTATTATTAGATGCAATAAATAATCATTTATTATTACAATAAATCATACTGAAACTCTTACTTCAAAGGGAAATAATTTTAAACTGATGTTTCACAAATTGTGGCTCAATCTGCCAAGGGTGAAGAGGAGAGAAGCTGAT
>MJUU01028457.1:102350-124160 GCA_002080025.1 Modiolus philippinarum
AGTTTGGTTCAAATCCATTCAGTGGTTCTCAAGAAGAAGTTCTTTGTATGAATTTTCCCATTAGGTCAAATGGTAAACTAAGTTCCCCGTTAGCGGCCATCTTGGAAGCGGTCGGAAAACTTGAATGTGTTCAATAAAATATAGTCCTTAACATGCTGAACATTTTTGCAATATAAACTTGACCTCTATCTCAAAGCGTTTTTGAAATATAGGACAAAAAGTTAAAAATCACGAAAAATTTGACCAATAAAGGGCCACAACTCATATATAGGTCCTTGGATTTTCTTCCAAACATCCATGTGGGTAGATCTTAACATGCTGAACATTTTTGAAGTTTAAACTTAACCTCTGTTATAGTTTTTTTAATAAAAATAAAAAACATCAAAATTTTGAAAATTTTGCGGAAAAAGGGCAATAACTCTTAGATGGGTCATCAGGTTTTCTTCAAAATTTCAGCATGGGTAGATCTTCTCATGCTGATCATTTTTACATGAGTCAGATTTTTGATATCTGTAACGGTTTCTGAGTTATTTGCCAAAAACTGTAATTTACCCCTATGTTCTACTTTTAGTAACGGCAGCCATTTTGTTTGACCTTAGACATACAAAATTACAAATTTGAAACTAGATACCCTAGTGATGATCCAGTTAAAGTTGACTTCCATTTGACCCAGTGGTTTCAGAGGAGAAGATTTTTGAAAGTGAGCTAACGACGGACGGACGACGGACGCAAAGTGATGGCAATAGCTCACCCTGGCATAGCCAGGTGAGCTAAAAATGTAAAGGGCAGTTTTTTGCAAGGGAGACAGTTCTTTTAGAGTAATTAACAGAGATAGATATTTCATACCACATAATTCAAATAAATTCGATTTTGCTTCCTGAAATATTTATTTACAGGTGACAGCGAAAAAATTCAGCTACTAGTCTTGATTGCCATCCTTTAAAGGCCGTCATAGTGCATCTGAAGATTGGTAGCCTCGTCAGCAAACAGTTGTTGCATGTGAATCTTGTGCATTTCTTTACGGGAGAGGTTTGTTTTGATCTTAAACACGACATTCATTTTTCGGAAGTCGAACTCGAACTGTACGATTATGTCCGAGATCACTAGCGCAATGTGACGATAGGCACATTCCGCTAAAATACTGACTTGATCTGAATGTCTGTGATATATTCCTTCAAGTGCTCAGACTGGTGACTCAAATCGATAACTAAAAGAGGATACAGATTGGTGGAGTACGGAAGCAATTGAGGCCACCACTGCTGAGTAGACTCTCCATGTTGAAAAAATAAATGCAGAATGCAGCTTGCTTGATCACGCTAGTGAATTTATTCTGGGTGAAGCTGGCTCTGTAGTCCACGGCGACGTAGCATTAAGCTTTTAGGGTAACATGGATATTTTACCCCTTTCTATTTGGAATGGGCAATGGTCTATCATGGTTTTTTGCGTCAACCTTTGGCAGCCAGGTACCAATTGACGTGAAAGGTATTTGGAGTGTCTATAAATATCAATGACTCATACCGAATCTGCAGTCTCTGTTGGGTTAACCACTGCTGATATTGTATAATTTCAGCTTGCTTTTATTGGAAGGGGTGATGTAAGGAAATCTTGCTCAAGGGCACTTTGGCCATATCGTTGACTGCGAGGGCTTTCAGTCTGAGTCTGTCGATATCCGATTCACCCACCAATTTAATCTGAAGATAATCTTGTAATATTTGGCAGCAAATAAAAATGATTGCTGAGAAGGGCAAAGGAAAGTGTACTTTTATTGGTGGATTTGGTGATGATGTGTTCATGTTATGTTGCAAATCCGGCTTCATCTGTCTGGGTATCTCGAGTCAAATCTTTGAACCGCAACTGAATTATTTCAGACTTTTGGAATTTTGAGAAGTCGACGGGGTAGATGAGCTTTTCCAGCATTGTGGTTGTAACTCCTGTTTCACTATGCTTTAGCTTATAGGCGAGATGCTCGAAATTGTTATCGTCCTGTGTGAAGAGGCAGATAGAGTTAGTGTTCTCCTGGATCAATTGCCTGGAGAAGCATTCAGTAGTTTTGACACAGGTAGAAACAGTCGACATCGTTGTTGCCATATACGTAGTAGTCTTCACACTTGTTCTACTCGCTCAGCATTAATTAAGTGGTCGATCACCATGAGATCCTTGAAGGTGGGGTCTAGCACATTATTCCCTACCTTAAAAAATCGAATCAATACCTGCTAACCTCTGTGGTAGCTTAAAGTCTTCAAATACATCGATCAGTTAGTAAAAATTTTTCCTTGACAGAGTGCAGAATGCGGATATTCTCACTCGAAAACCTTTTCGCTGTGCTCTCTGCAGTAACGGACAGGGATCTTCACAAATACAAAGAGACAATCATAATCGACCATCCATCGCACATGAGGGGGTAGTTCAGCAGCGACCTGTTGGCGCAGTCAGATATCCCGATGATGAGGCCTCGAATCGAGCGCTGTAGGATGAAAAAGTGATAAACCCTTATCGGTGCAATACCGTTGTAGGGAATTTCTTCGACGTAGCAACGAACGGCTACGGTAGTGGAACTTTGCCTTGTGTGAAAACAAGAAATCACTATTCTTAGGTATTGGGCTCATGACCATGCTGATCAATCGGATGCCTGTAAAAATGCATCTGCCCGGCCACGTACAGTTTCACTGGACCGGGGACCAATTTGAGGAAGCGCAAGTGCAGGCCATGATTGCTCATCTTGCAACCATAGTTCGAAATGCATATTCTGTGTTGCATTGCTGTGTTGGTCGAGTCTATATCCTGGGTTATTCGTTTGGGGTCCTTTTTTATTTGATGGACTTTTACGCTGACTCTAGTGTCTGTAAGTCTTAAAAAGCATCACTCACCTGCTTTTCCACCCACTGCTTCATGGCGGCGTCTGCCGTAGGTTCTTCCAGACCATTGATGTGTTGATCATTTATCTCTAGTACTTGATGTATGGATCCAATGTTGGCACGTCGTCGATCTACATTTGTCCATTTACATTCAGCGAGAACGCCCGGCCGTTTGCCAGCAGCTGCAGTACGTACATACAAAAATATCAACACGTGATGTCCCCACGCCGTTGCAAATTGATCAGTGCTGTACCGAATCTGGGGCTACAATGTCTATTATATCCTGGCATGTTGGCAGACTGTAAAAGTTGGAGTATACCGTGTATCCTATGAACTTGTACTAACAGGCCCAGTGTGTTCTGGAACATTCAAGTTGTCGTTGTTCAGGATGCCGCATTCATTGAGATGTGTTGGCCGTAGAACATCTCGCATAAATTCTCCTCTGAATGAAGGGATCGCAGGGTGTAGGCAGTTCACTCTATCATTCGAGAGGAGTTGATTTGGGGATCAAGTCGTGCGCACGTATGCTGCTCATCTATTTTGACCCCATAATGACAGGGCGTGATATAGCTGACACAGTCTAAGAGGAACTTGATGGTTCTCGTCTTTGGCCACAGTACCATTTTGTTGAACTCTGTATAAAAGGTATATTCGGATATTTATCAGAGATCCGACTGGGGGTCAAGTAATTGTTTGTAGAGGCGATGCAACACGTGATGACGCTCTCCTAGACCACTTCGCATTACTGGTCCTTTCACTGCCATCTGCTTTGAAAGAGTACAGCTTCGCCCGGAGACCCATGAACTCGTTCATGGCATTACAATTTCACTCGTTCTATTACACTTTTCATAGACGCGTGGCGCAAAGACTTCACTTATAAAAATCGACAGGCCTGATCTCGTTGGCCAAGCTGTAAATAATGAATGAAAGAATATGGAGTAAATGCACATGAGACAAAGTCTCTACAAATACATGGTAAACACAAGCAAAGGAACAACGCTTTTATTGTTGTTCTTCATCTTGGAGTCACCATGAGGCCTTCAACAATATATATAAAGAGTAGCCGAGCGTTGTCACCATGCATCTTACCCACAAATACGCAGGGAATATTGTACATTAGGATTTTTTAGATATTCGAGTTGAAGACTCCCAAGTAGACGAGATTATCGAACTCGAGCTTGGACTTCTTCATGTACGATGACTGCTGCGAGGGTATTGTCGAAGATGACTGTGATCAAAAGAAGTCTTGGCAACGCCTTCTTCTCACTGAGCGAAGTCGGACATCGAACGATTCTTGATGTTCTCCATGGTCTTCGAAAACACCGTATTGACTACACTAGCTTGACGAAGTCCTCTTCGGAGTCAGTCTTGGCAAATGAACGAAGAGCAATGCTTTGATAGACCAAATATTCGAGATATATAATTGTCCAAACCTCATGTTGCGAGAGTTTATTGAGCTTCGTGCCAATCGCAAGGTGCAGCTTGAGATACTAAGTACGGGAGAGTACATTTCACGCTTGCTGAGGTACATGTACTCACGTGTGCACGTGGTTAATCTCTACATTCACAGGCAGTAATTGAAGTTCCTCGGGGCTCTCCTAGGTCACACTTTACCATGGCACCATACTCATAGCAGTCAATGCCGGTATAGATCATCTCCAGTTTCGCCAATTCGAAGTCTCCTGCGGGTAAAGGTTATAATACTGCACAACCGTACCGGTTTTTAAATGCGGAAGGATCAGGCACTTTGTTGGATAAAGGTTATCGCAGTTGTCAATGTAAGAATTGTTGGCCTTATCATGTCGTCACCTCCCCTTGTTGCACTCTCAAACATCATCATCATATATTGATTTGACATCAGTGGTATGAGGGCACTGTCACAGGTCATCCCGGCGGATATTAAGAAGTATGAAAAGTAAAGGAAATGGGGTAAATGTCAAGGAGACAACATCCGATATCCAGATTAAAACGACCTAAAACAAAGCATCCAGGGGTAACCGTACGGTCTTCATCACAGTGAGGAACCTCACACCATATAGCAAGCCCTAAATGGCCCTAAAAAGGGTAAAAAAGTGAATAAATCAATGGAAACAAACCACATCCAATAACCCAAATATCAAGAAACTAAAATTTTATAAGAAGACAAGGACAAGCCAATGACCAACATATTCCTGACTTGGGACAGGCGCAGAAATTACGGTGGGGTTAAACTCGTTTTCTTGGATCCAAACCCTCCCCCTATGTGTGGTGAATGGCTAAAAATAAATACACAAAAAGTGTTCAGGGTCAAGCCTGCAATTTGAATACTAAGTAACTCATCTCCCTGAAGTCCTCGAAAACATCCTCCCGTATGGCAACATCTCTTTCAAGGTAGAGGCTGTGATAGTCTCACAAGGTCTAGCTTGAACATACGTAATAGCGTGTGTATACCTCGTCTCTGATATTCTGGTCGTACAATTTGTTAAAAAAAAACTCTCCACGAGTTGATACCTGTGTCTCCCCCGTTTGTCAGGTCCATCTATGCAATCACAAGGATACACTCAAGTTATTATCACAAAATCGTACCGATTTCCAAAAACTCTTCCGTTTCGCCTTGGTTTATTCTGTGTAAGATTTCCGAAAAAGTTTATCCAGCGAGTTCAGCATGAATCTCGTCTAGTTGATGTATCTCATCTACAACTCTCCAACAAGCTTTTTTGAAAAGTTGATGCACTTTCATCCGTATCTGGTATGCAGGTGATCTGGTCGTCGTCAAATAAAATCAATTCCCCCATGAACTGATGTGCATCGGGAGCTCAAAATCTATGTTGCACTGGTTTTTGCAGAGACCAGGGAGGTGGTCGTCCCCGCCCAATTCACCATCACACTAGTGTTAGTTTTGGTTTTTGCCATTTTAGATCTTTCCTTGTCTCTTTTTTTCCTTTCGGTATTCGATGTATTCGAACTCTCCCTGTTTTAATCGGTCATCACGATGGGTTTGTTTTCCTTGTATAGTTTATCGAACTCCTTATTCCTTTCTCCATGCCCTGCAGAAACTGGCACCATCAAGACATTAGATGAATGGGGTTTTTCATTCGTGTTGGCATACCTTACAAGATAGCTTGTGTTGTTGTTTTGCTTTCGTCAGTAGGGCTGTGATGGATCAGGCTAGTAGAACTCGACATTGAAAATCTGCAAATATGAAGAATGGAACTCTCACCAATTTGCTTTGGTTATGGAATTGATGAAAGTTCCTACTTCCGTCATCTCGATTCTGACCGAATCATTTTTGTTGCATTATTATATATGCTCATTCAAGATGTCCTTTCTGGTTAAATTATACACGCCTGTGGCAAAAGAAGAATTCATTACCAAGCTACTTGATTCGTCGCAGTTCCCATCTTCGCATTTCGTACCATTTTTTGTCTATATTTTACGAAAGGATGTATGTTTTGTTTTCTGCGTCTTAAATTTATCGATCGCCTTGGTAGAAACTGGGAATTCAATGCTGTCAAAGCTGAGTTCGATCACTCAAAGTTTGTGATGCGTCTCTCAATTTGCTGATTTCCGATTTACCCTAGTATTGTGAAACGCTGGTAACATCGCCTATCAGGGGCAGCGACCATATTCATTCCTCACATTACTATCTTTTGATTCAGCCTCTGCAGTGCTGTGTAGGAGCTGCTCTTGATAAGAAGAATTTTAGTTTCTCGATATGTCTGATGTACATCTGCTTCCTTCCTTTTTTAAAGAATGTACCATACTCAGGCAAGCACTCTTTGACCATATCATTTTGAAAGCCATTTCCAAGTCGTGGTCAGCTGACTAAGTGAAGGTTGCAAGGACTTGTCTAAAGTAGATGACGCAGGAATTGGGTGTTCTCATCATATTTATGTAGACGAGGTTGTTAGCTTTGTCTCCAACAGAGCCAGACCTTTCCTGATTTCCTTGGCAGAAATGACTCTTCTTTCTACTTCAGGAGCGTTTGTAGATGTTCTTCATTCCTACACCATCTTCAGATTTTCAGGAGAACAAACAAGAAGTAGATAGGTTACTGACCTAGAAAAGGGATGCATGGTATGACTCACCTTACCAAAGTTTTAATCAAAATAGATCATTACTTCTAACACAAACCAAGCCAGAAGACCTATGACAAAAATTGCGCCATAAATAGTCAAATTATTACAGCAAATACAAACTGAAAAATCTTTATCCAAACAACGGCAGTAGAATACCGAAGGAACAAAGGAGTGGCATTTACAAAAATCGAAGTCCAAAGACATGGCAAAAACGACAACACAGAAAACAACGACGCCAGACAACCACAAAGCACAGAAACAAAAACACAACATCCAAAACCAAGACACTCACAGTGTGAACTCCTATGAAACTGAGAGTGACATCAGGTGCTCCGGAAGGGTAAGCATGTCTTGCTCTGTTAACAGCACCCGTCACCGTATCAATGTTTCTATTTTTTTGCAATTTACTGTCCTAACAGTATCACTCCACATATGGGCAAACAGGAAGTGGACGAGTAAACAACCTGGAAAGGGAAGGCAAGATACAACTCCTAGAACTTTAGCGTGAGATCAAATATCAAATCATTGCCACAAACAAAAGCAGAGGTATCTTTGACCAAATTGTAATCACTTAAATTTCTGAAAGAATGAATCAACATATGAAAAAACAGAGTATCCGATAAAAACTAGGCAACTTGCAAGAGTACAAGGTACAACTCTGTTTACAGAATTCAAAAATACCCAAGTTACATAAAAATAGTAAATTTCATTATGCTGTACACGTGTTTCAAGGAGTTACCTCTCATCAGCAGCATTAGAATCAAATAATAAGGACAAGTGAAGATCCTGAAAGATGTCCCAATCGTCCCTGCTTGTCCTCTAAATTGATATGAAATCTAAGTGAGCTTATCAGAAAACTTAATGTTCACAATAGATTGTGAAAATACGGCCACTGACAAAAGCTATATAGCTTCCAAAGACCAACCAACATACAAAATATCATTAACCTACCAGTTATGCATCATGAGAAACCAGACATGCTCACTAGACCATAAAATTGAGGTCACATGCATAAGTCATATGGCAGACTGTCAAGCACTGTCAATGACCAACCAACATACAAACTATCATTGACCTACAACAAATAGATAATGAGAAACCAACATGTTCACTAGACCATGAAATTGAGGTCAAAAACAAAAGTCACCTGCCAGACTGACATGTACTACCCAAGACCAACCTACATACCAAATATTAACAACCTGCCACTTCTAATTATTGAGAAATGGACTTAAGCAGAGAAACTTAACATGGCCACCCAACCCTGAAATTGAGGTCAAGGACAAAAGATGCCTGCCAGACTGACATGCACTACTTAACACCAACCTACATACCAAATATTAACAACCTGCCACTTCTAATTATTGAGAAATGGACTTAAGCAGAGAAACTTAACGTGACCTCTAGACCGTGCAATTGAGGTCAAGGTCACATGATCTTATGTCCGTCAGATAGCACTCGATTAGTTCTACCACTGGACCATATATGATGTTCCTACATCAAAGGGTTTTCAAAATATTCTGCATTAAGTAAAAGTTAATGCCTTCGCCGCCATACTTTGTACGCCTATGTCTCGCTTCATACGACTTTCGTCGTGGACGAGACAAAAACCATAATTCAAAAGTAGTCAAATAAAAAGTACTCAACAAAAATTATTGAATAGTACCAAGGACATTTATCGAGTGCCATACACGGAATGAAGCCTCAGTATTTTAAGTGGTTAGAATTTTGATAAAATCTCTAAATTTTATAAAACGCAAGGTAATTTTTTATGTCAGACAAGTCTGACTATTGGGGTACTGAATACCCTTGAGGACCTCTGGTCCACAAGCAGTGGCTTCAAAATACAAAAATACCCAAGTAACATCAAAAACAGTAAATTTCGTTATGCTGTTCACGTGTTTCAAGGAGTTACCTCTCATCAGCAGCATTAGAATCAAATAATAAGGAAAGCCATAATTCAAAAGTAGTCAAATAAGAAGTACTCAACAAAAATTATCGAAATGGGACTTCCACTCAACTACATTTACAGAGAAATTTAGAACATTTTTAGGGTGTACATATGGATGGACAGTCACTCATGAGATGGGCATAAATCAAGTATCAAAGAATGAAAATTGTTTGAATTTTATAGTCTCTAAAAAAAAGATTCAACAATCAAGGACTACTTAGTCCACCTCTTTAGGGCATATGTTTTGCCTTGATGCTGACCTATTATCTAAAATGCATGCCAAAACAAGCTAAAATAATCCTACCATATACAGTAATTGAGCATCTAGCTTCGAGAGAAAATGGAAAATATAGGTAAAAGTGCCATAGTTTTGCTGACATGCTGATCTGTTATCAAGAATAATTAAATAATGTATGCATATGAAAGGCTTATTGATCTTCCATATACAGCGACTGAGATATGAACTAAAACCTAAATTTGAATGTAATTCCAACAAGTAGAAAATGTAGGTCTAGTCGATCTTGCATTGAATAAATGCTGACCTGCCTATCACCACATATTCATGCATAAACAATGTGAGATGATCAAACCATGTAAAGTGACTGAGAACTGATCTCAGATAAAAACATAAATGTAAGTCAATCAAGTGGCAAATATGGATCAAAATGCCTTATTTTGCATGGGTGTTGACCTACAATCAGAGATCCATGCATATGCTAAATGATCCCTGAGATCTGAACTTGGACATAAACTTGAATGCAAGTCAATTAAGTAGAAAATATGTGTCAAAGTGAATCAATTAAGCTTGTATGTTGACCTAACAGCAGCCGTGTGTAAAAATACAAGATAAGATGATCCTTCAATAAACTAAAACTGAGATACGAATTTTGATGTAAACTTAAATCAATGCAAAGAAAGCAGAAAATATGTCAAAGAGACCTAATTATCTTTGAGTCTGTTAGTCAATGGAAGAATCACCCGAATGCCGATCAGTTTGATGACCATATTGGCAGAAATATACACCTAAATGTGGACAAGTACATGTACGCTGGGATACTCCACGATCAGTTTGATTACCATATTGTCAGAAATAAACACCTAAATGTGGACAAGTACATGTACGCTGGGATACTCCACGATCAGTTTGATTACCATATTGGCAGAAATATACACCTAAATGTGGACAAGAACATGTACGCTGGGATACTCCACGATCAGTTTGATTACCATATTGGCAGAAATATACACCTAAATGTGGACAAGTACATGTACGCTGGGATACTCCACGATCAGTTTGATAACCATATTGGCAGAAATATACACCTAAATGTGGACAAGTACATGTACGCTGGGATACTCCACGATCAGTTTGATTACCATATTGGCAGAAATATACACCTAAATGTGGACAAGTACGCTGGGATACTCCACGATCAGTTTGATGACCATATTGGCAGAAATATACACCTTAATGTGGACAAGTACATGTACGCTGGGATACTCCACGATCCGTTTGATGACCATATTGGCAGAAATAAACACCTTAATGTGGACAAGTACATGTACGCTGGGATACTCCACGATCAGTTTGATTACCATATTGGCAGAAATATACACCTAAATGTGGACAAGTACATGTACGCTGGGATACTCCACGATCAGTTTGATTACCATATTGGCAGAAATATACACCTAAATGGGACAAGTACATGTACGCTGGGATACTCCAATATTGTAAAAGTCAACCAAGTGGCAAAACATACATTGAATCTAAATCAAGATTTACAACCCACACTAACGTTGTTTTTTAGATTCATCGCCTTAAAAAAGACTACTCAGTATATACATATCAAACAAAAAGGCTACAATTGTATACAATGTGTCTTTTTAACAACCCATGATCAGTTTTAGCATGTAAGCTTGAGGTGTAATCTTTGACTTTGGGTAAGTAAAACTTTTGCCACTTGGTCGACCTCAGCAATAGTCCTGCTCAGCTTAGTTGAGGCTAACTAAAAACTACTTTATGTTCATCAGTTTACTTTCTAATATAAAAAAAGACAAATAAATCGGTAAATATAATAAAATCTACCTACATTTTATAATTGAAAACAGTGACAACAATTGTAAATTGAAATTAAGTAATACCCGAGACAGTGCAGTTATGCTAAAAATTAGAGAAAGGCAATAGGATACATCAGTTTCTTGTTTCAAAAATTATCACTATGAGAACACATAAACATACCATAGATCTTAATGTAAATATTCAAATGTTAAAAGACAAATAACAATTTTAATCTATGATAAAGGTGCTATATAAATGTGGTAAATAACTTATAATCCAACAAAACTAAAGGGCCTCTCCTTTGACCAATACAGGTATTGTAATTTCAAGTATATTAATGGATTGAGTGCGTGTATATTTTGTGACAAGAAGCTCTAAGAGCCTTATCGCTCACCTGGACCATTGCTGACATAAATAGCACTTTCAGAGGTATGAATTACATTTTCCATAGGGTAAAGTGTAAAACTATGTTCTCAGTTGGTGGCCATTTTGGATGAAGTTTCAATAAACACTATTTTAAAGGGGACTACATGAGGACTATTGTCGCAAAGTTTGGCTCCGATTGGCAGAGAAGTTTCAGAGAAGATCTCTAAATGTGTTTTCCCATTGGGGCCAATGTAAGAACTATGTTTGCCTCTTGCTGGCATATTGGATTAAGTCCCGAACCTGAAAACAATTTTTTTACAGGGATCACCCAAGGATAATTATGGTCATGTAGTTTCAGAGAAAATGATCTCTAAATGTTAAGGGTCTAATGTAAAAACTATGTTCCCAGCTTACAGCCATGTTGGATTAAATGTGAACCTGAAAACACAATTTTTTACAGGGAATACTTCAACATCTATGGCAAGGTTTGGCTCTGATTGGCCTAGCAGTTCCAGAGAAAATCGCTAAATATGTTTTCTCCTAGAGTCAAATGTTAAAACAATAGCCATTTTTGGATTTTAATGAGGACCTCAAAATATTATTTTACAGAGGACCATCCAAAGACGATTTTGGCCAAGTATGGTTCCAATTGGTCAAGTAGTTTCTGAGAAGTAGATCAGTTAATTTGTTTTCCCAGAGTGTCAAATGTTTAAACTACGTTTCTGGCTGGGAGCCATCTTGGATTCAGTGAGGACCTGATAAACACTAACGATATTTTAGGGGACCATCCAAGGAATATTGTGGCAATTTTTTACTCAATCTGGCCAAGTTGTTTCAGAGAAGAAGATCTCTTAATGTGTTTTCCAATAAGGTGCAATGTTAAGAATATGTTGTTGATTGGCTGTCATCTTGGATTGAGCGAGAACCTGAAAAATACTATTTTCACAGGGGATCATCCAAGGAAATTGCGGCCAAGTTTGGTTCCAATGGCCAAGATGTTCTAGAGAAGAAGATCTCTAAAATGTTTTCTTACAGGGAAAGTTTTACACCACACAAAATGCAAAATAGTGGCAAAAGCTCACCCTGGCTTTATCCAGGCAAGAGAGTCTAATACATGTAACTGAACTCTTACAAAGCTAAAGCATCATCCTTTAGTTAATGCAAATACTGTGTATAAATCACATGACAAAACTATTAAAGAACTGAGTTATTGCACAACATAAGAGGCTCGCAAGAGTCTGTATCGCTCAACTGGACCATAGCTGACACAGCCACTTCAAATGAAGAGCCTCATTTTCAAATATGTTAATAGAACTTCATGTTACTTGCTTCAAAACTAAACTATATTTCTTGATGGCAAACATTTCGGAAATGGTGAAGAATTACTAGTCACTATTTTTGAAAGTGATCAACTAAGGACTATTATAAACAAGTTTGTTTCTAATTGGCAGAGCAGTTTAAGAGGAAAAGAATTTCGAATGTGTTTCCCATGAGGTTCAAGTTAAACTAAGTGACCTCTTGTGGCAATCTTGGAGGAAGTAAAGATAAGTTGATCACCAATGGACTATTGTAACCAAGTTTGGATCCAAATGGCTTTGTTGTTTCAGAACAGAAAATCTTTGAATGCTTTATTTCCCATTGGGACTTTGGTTTCCTGCTGACGGCCATCTTGCAGGTGATGTGTCTTGCTAGATACATTTTTCAATGGGGCCAACTAAGACTATTGTGACCAAATTTGCTTCTAATTGGCTTAGTAGTTTTTTGACAATGAGACTTAATTACAAAAAGTTTTCCCATATGGTCAAATGTTAAACTAAGTTCACAGGTAGCGGCCATCTTCCATGAGGCCAGACAACTTAAAATGTAGTCCTTGAAATGCTGAACTTGTTTGCAAATTATACTTGACCTCTATCTCAAATTCTTTTTGAAATACATTTGTATTAGACAATAGGTGTAAAATCACAAAAAAATTGACAAATAAAGGGCAATAACTCCTGTATGACTATTTAGCAAATTGCTTGGCGAGTATATTTTCATATGTTTTACATTAACTTCAATCTATTTTAGTTTTTTTTAAGAAAAAATAACCAAACTTTAAAACTTAAAAATTTTACTGAAAAAGTTCAATAACTCTTAAATGGATCTTCAGATTTTCTTCACATTTGCAGGGTGGGTAGATTTTGCCATGCTAACCTTTTTTTCTCATTGTGAGTTTTTTTTTTTATATCTGCAGTATTTGCTAAGAACTGCAATTTACCCCTATATACTATTTTTAGAAACAGCAGCCATGTTTTTTGGCCTGCGGACTTGAAAAACACAATTTTTAGAAGCCATACCTTGTCATGATTAAGGTCAAGTTTGGTTTTAGAGGAGAAGTTTTTTGAGTAAAAAGTTTATGCCGGAGGGACGGACAGATGGACAAAGGATGCCAAGTCACTGCAAAAGCTCAAAGGTGAGCTAAAAAAGGTTATATATCAGGTAAAACATTGGACAGGATGAAATCACTTGTTTATCTTATGAATATACATTAACAATATAAAAAAAATAATATAAACGTATAAATTTGTATATAAATATATATAAAACTATGATCTATCTGATATGTTTTGTTCAATACAATATAAACAACAATATAATTTACAACTATTTCTGCATTCAAAAAATTTAAGTAACAATATAAATATGCTTCATATCAAAATCGATTTTCTTTGTTGACCATGGCTAATTTAGTTTATAACATACAGATGTTGAAATTAAGAGTGATGGAAAGCTTTATAGACAGCTATTAAAAGCTGATTTGTGACTTATTTGTTTATTTTCATGCTAGTTTTGGATCTAAATGTCCATAAAATAGAAAATTTGGCTGAAATTATCTCCCTTTTAGATTTTAAGTTCAGCAGAATTGAAACTTGTACATCAGGAAAGGATGTCATGTCTTGAAAAAATGAAAAATGCTGGTCATTTACCATGAATAGGTGCCTATCAATACGTTGATATATAGTTCAATATGTGTTTTGTGAAACACATATACCCCAAGTAGCAGTTCAGAAGAAACCTTCAGCATTAGTTATTTGTGTGCTTCTGAGAAATTAATAACATGAAAGGTTAAATCTCAATAAATACACTTTTGAAATACAAATTACCATTCACTTACCACTCAAAAGATATATAAAAATACCTTATACACACCAGTATAACTAAATAACTAATTGTAGTTAACTAAAATGTGATTATTTTAGTCCCCTGTGGAGTCTGTACACAAGCATTCCAGGAATATAAACGCTAGTGCATATACTTATAAATAGCTGTACTAAAATGTGACTACTTTTTTCCTGAATGGAGTCTGTGCACAAGCATTCTAGTATTAGACACCCATGTTTATAATAAAACATGATTATTTTTGTCCAGCATGAAGCCTGTATATGCACAACCATTCTAGTATTACAGACACCAGTGTTTAGTGTTTATACTTTAATGTGATTATTTTTGTCCAGTATGTAGTCTATACACAAGCATTTTAGTATTAAAGACCCCAGTGTTTATATAGTATAAAGTTATTATTTCTGTCCAGTATGAAGTCTGTACGCAAGCATCCTAGTATTATAGATCCCAGTGTTTATAATCAGATGTTTTGAATCAGCAGTAAACTTCATATGTTGTATATCAGATGGTATCTTCAGACTGAAAACTTCAGTACCAGTAGAAATCTCCCATAACTTCAGTATATTGTTTTTACAGTTAGATACCACCCATCTGCTGTCTGGAGTTATGGCTAGCTTCACAACCTGAAAAAAAATCAGTTAAATTTTCTTAGATATAACTCTTAATTCTATCTCCGAGTTGCTAAATATATTTGAACTTAGATGGTTGGAACTGTACTAGCTAGAACATCATTAGTATCTTGAACCATTTATCTGGTCCCTTTGTATAAGTTTGAGCATTACTTGACATCGATAGCTAGAACAACCCTTTAGCTTGACATACTTTTATTGTTCCCTTGGGTGTTTGAGAGAGCCATCAAAGTTTGACTGTAGTATTCATATCTCTATTCAGACCCTTTTGTAAGCCTACTTTCTTTCCGGCGTGCAGAATTTCCAGGTATATAAACAACCTATTGTATTTCTACCTTGGTGTTCATTCCGTCATGGTCAGTGCTTCATTGTGATTGGTCAATTAGATGTTGTGGATTTTTTACCCTAGTGCATTTTATCAAAAAGGAAGGAATACACTGCCGGAATGAATCCACTGTTACACCTTTCCCCTAAATTTTAGATCTGTATGACTGACATAATCCTAATAAGAATTTTTAGTGTAAATTCAAACTTGTAATGTAAATGTAGCCCTTTACAGTATATTAAACATAACCTATATCTCTTACAGTTGTTTTAGATGATAGGCCAAGTGAAAAATAAAATATTTGACTAGAAAATGGCAGTAAGTTCGACACGAATCGCCAGATTTCCTTGAAAATTGCAGGGTCGTTAGATCTTAATACACTGAAAATATTGTTTGTTAAACTCTATCTCTATCTGTTATCATTTTGTAATATACAAGATGACAAATTTGAAAATATTTGAAATTGTATTGGAAAAAGGGCACTCACTCATTTTTTTTTCAAAATTATATTGATATTGTTTTATTGATCATTTTTAACCTCTTAAAAAAATTAACCTCCATGTTCTATCCTTAGCAACAGCAGACATGTTGTTTGATCATTAGACTCATTGACTGTATACTCTGGTGATGATTCAGGTTTGCTTTACATTTGTCAAGCAGTTTCAAAGGAGAATATTGTTGAAAAATTGTACAATGTTAAGATGATGGATATATATAAATCTCTGAAATATAGACAGATGTTTTGAATCTTTATGAAATGCTAGATATGATTTGCTGCACTTTTGGATTTTGGAATTTCCTCTTTCCTCATTTTTGCTTCGGCAATCATTTGCAAATGTATTTAATATAAATATAAATTGTACCCTCTCAAATGACACTTACTGGTGCTGTATGTCTTGTTGTTGGTTCTATATTTCCTATAGGTAATCCTGTTTTAACATCCCATACAATCATGTAGCCGCTGTCTGACCCTACTGCAATAAACAAACCATTGTTACTGCGTGCTAATGCCAAACTAACCCCTTTCCAAGTCAATAGCGCTTGTTTTTCGGAGTTGCCTTTTGTTACTCTCTGGTCACATTTTCCTGTAGGAATATCCCAAAATATCACCCTCCAGCGTGAAGTTATCATCATGACATTTCCTGTATAGGGACGAATGATATCTCCTAAATGTGGTGTTTTTGTCAATATTCGATTACATGGCATCAGTCCCCCTGTTGCCTGAGTTAAATCCACAGCATAAAAACGATGCCAAAAAGATTTAGGAAGAGGACCTTTAGTACGCATTGACTTAATGCTGCTCTGTATATCAGTGTATTCTTTCTCCCTGATTTGGAGTCTCAGTATCAGATATCTTTCCGATTCACTTAACAATATATCCAAACTTTGGTATTCCATGCTCTGGTTCAATCGAAATGATTTCTGGGACTTGAAATGTCTTAGATCAATTTTCTCTACAAGGCAACGTTTTTCATTTGTTTTTACTAGGTAAAGGATATTATGATCTTTACCAAGACAGAAATCTACTACATTTTTGTTGACCATTTTCTCGTCACCTGATTTGAAATCAATAACTTTCAAAGTCTCCGAAAGGCTGTCCAGAATGACACATAATGACCCACTAGCTGCCATAACTTTGGTACCTATGAATCCTAAGTTGATTTCTTTCTGTAATTCTACGTTACCAACAGACCAAATTCTCAAACTTTTATCTTTTGAAGTTATAAGTATGTTCTCTCCTTTTAAGTCTGTATCAAAACTGACAACCTCCCTTTGTGACAGAAGGTTAGAATCCAGACTAGGTAGTGTTGTTGTCTGATTAGTGGTAACTTTGTTGAGTAAACTTGATATTTGCCAAACTTTAACAGTATTCAATTTGTTAAGGGCGACAATTTGATCTTCTAGTACAGATATTTTAACTATTTCAACATCATCTTCATGAATATCCAATAAATGTTTTCCTGTCTCTCCTTTATAACAGATTATCTGCCCTTGGTTATCACCTATGAACACCAGATCAAGTGTCCAGTCAACTCCAATAGATGTTATAGAGCTACCAATGTTTATATCTTGGAAAGTTTCTCCATTGGAAATATTGTACATGATTATAGATCCTTGTTTAAGCCATAAAACTGATATAGATTGCGATGGAGAAGCCAATAACTGCATTACCTCAGAACAGTCCTTTTTAAATAGAATCTTAATATCGTTGATGTCAACTACAGTTATGACCCCTTTGCCCCCTGTATTTCTACAGCCAACCAATAGAGATTCTTTATTACCAATGGCTACCAGATTCTTGTGAAAGAAGCAGGTTTTCAACATTTTTTCAGAATTACCAACAACACGGACCATTACACACCCTTCAGCTTTAGGTTCCATCTGACCTTTATCAAAACTTGTAGCTACAATGACCTTCAAATTGTCTGCACTTGTTGTGAAAATATTTAAATCATCACTAGGTTTTTCAGTTATAGTAAATAAATCAACTTTCTTGTGACTGTTAGTATCATATGTCAGAACCTGATGATTACTGAATAATACCGAAATATGCAAGAAGTCTGAACTGAGGACACTCTTAACTGGATGTGTATCTGGGTCTTTGAGTTCTTTACAAACGTCTTCATATTTTGTCTCCTTTACAGGCTCGCTTAGAAAATTTGTAATTACAAACTTGTCTTGATTGAACTTGATCACATGTTTTTTCACTACATCTAATAAAGGTGTTACTTTTGTCTGATTTTCATTGTATGTTTCTATACAATAGAAATTACTATTAAGTGAATCATACACAGAATATTTAGTATTATCTGCGTCATCTTCTGTTACCTCTTTCATCAGAACTGCCTCTGAACCCTCCATGATAATATCATCAATACCATCGTATACCTCTAGAGGAGAGGAAGACATATCTGTCCTGGGTGCTAAACAAGGAAAAACGGGAATAAGTAAAGGTGATGTACTAATACATACCATGTCTTCTGCTTGGTGTATAAGCCCCTTCAAATAATACTTGGTATCATCGATGAGTAAATTGGATAAAAAGCTAATAGCTAAATTGATTCCTCCAGATAATGTATTATTAGCTAAAAAGTAATCTTTTAAATATGTCACTTCTTCATCTTTTGTTTTTTCCAAATATTTTGTCATGTCTTGAATCCATGTCGACAAGGGAAGTGAAGCAATTCTCACTTTTAGGAAATCTAAATTACAGAAACAATCTTTCTTGGCTTTGGAAGGATCTATCTGATCATCAGCATGAGTTATATGGTATGGTATGGCTATTAATTTTCTAATGTTATTTTCTGTAAGTGGTTGCTTCGTAACTTGCCTGTCTGCTTTTGGTATTGTTAAATTTCTTCTATGTAGAGTAATGTCCCTTTGAATTCCATCATTAGCAATGAAATATTCTGCAAGTACCTTGTGAAGCTTTTTCCCAGCATTCCCAGAAATATATCTAGTATTAGCTGTCTCTATAAACTGTCGATGATACCAACTCAAAGTAGTTTTTCCAAATGATCTTCTTTCCACAATGTATTCTCGTAAATCATATCTAATTCTGGCGACAAGTACAGGTGGCATTCTTACAATACCAGGTACGGGAGGATTGTGATAACGATATATATCATCCAGAACTTCATCATCACACGACAAAACATCTTCCCATTCAATATCAGAAATTCCATTAAAAGCAATAGTGATATAGCCTAGAGCATGACTTATTAAAACTTTTCCAAATTTCTTCTCCAAGTTGTCAAATAATTGATTTATTGCTCCAAGGACAGTATCTTGTAAAACTATGACATTTTCTGACGTGTATGAATTCCATTTAACAGCCTCATCAAGGACTAGCTTCAAATATAATGCACCACGGCAATTCTGGAATGCATTAATTATCCTTTTTCTTTGATTTACTGTTACTTTTCTTTTCTTTTTTTTTAAATATGTGTCAATCATTTCAAATCCTGCTTCATCGGGTAATGCTGGTACTTCAACAAAATTTGACATGTCTGGAATTATACTTTTCAGTGCATCTAAGATTCCATGTTCCTGCGGAAGAGTGGATACAATTATTTTGAAATTTAATGGGAGAGCAGTTGGTAACCAGTTACAAGAAAAAGCATCATTCATTGGGGTCAGCTGATCAAGTGAATCGAGAAGGATAACAATTGGCTTTTTCATTTTATTGGAAACACGTCGGAAAAATCTTGGCATGTAGTCTACCATATTTTTCATTGTCTTATATCCTACAGGTTCCATCATAATATCTGCACAGTCTGCAAGTTGTCCACACACTGCATATAATACATCATATATGTTGATAGTTTGAGGGGATGTGCCTAAAAACTTAATGACTCCTATATATGTTTGTTTGTTTAACCATCTTGGCAAACTTTTCATGATTTTGGCCATGATTGATGTTTTCCCGGCACCTGAAGGTGCATGTAAAATTAGAGGCTTTCTAGATTTATCATTTAGAATGTAATCTTTAGCTTTAAGTAGAATATCTTCCCTTCCACAAAATGTTTCACATTTCAAATTACAAAAGTGATAATGGTGGAGAACTTCCTGATAGTATGAATAATATTGTCTAGTTCTTATTAAGTCTTTCTGTCTTTTTCTGGCTTTATCTGTGAGGTCTGTGATGTCCTGAATGAGATCATAGCAAAGTTGTCTGACATATGTATGTTGATCTTTATTTTTATCAGGATCGACTCCACCTTCATTCCATTGTGGTTGATATATATGTATTCTCCCTGATTTACCCATTGCTGACTGAATTTTTTTATTGGTCAGATTCTCCCTCCTTAATTTAGCATCTTTGTCAATGGATAACTGAAAAAGAATAAATTAATTTAAGAAATCTCAACTAAAACTGACTATGTGATCATTTTGAATGTTATCAATATCCATTGCCTCTCAATGTAGTTGTGCTAATGAACTTAAGGGGCCCAGGACACCAAAGGGTCCATTAAAAAAAAAGTTCAAACCAAAGCTGTGTTTGAGCTATTGCCGTAGAACTTTGTTAAACTTGAACAACAAGAATGATTTAAGACATCCATGGTATTCTATGGCTAGCGAAATTTGGTGAGATAGCTTTAACAGTTAGAGTGAATTTTTTTCATAATCTATTTCTGCATTTCATTTCAATATGAATGAGATATTCCATTTCAGTTGTTTCTATAGCTTACGTCAGATTTTGAGGCTTTATTGAATAATAGACTATTTGGTTCATATACATCTGTATGTAAAAGTTCATTTATTCATCAATTAAATCAATCAATCATTAATTCACTGAGAACACATAAGCTGTACATGAAAAAAAAATCAGTTTTAAAATGGAGAATATTCTCTTTTTAAGAAAACACCTACCGTATTCGACCCAATAAGCGCCCAGGGCACTTAGAAAATTCAAAAACGGGGGCGCTTAATTGAATTGGCAAAACTGGAATTTATGCATGTCCGCTACCGTCATTATTATTGAGTTCTATAATGCGTCTTTAACTTCCGGTTGTTTAAATTGTGGTGAAACTAGAAAGTAACAGTAATTAATCACACGAATTCGTCATAAATAAATGGATATCGTTACTCAGGAGTCGTGGGAGGTATGTAAACATTCTGTTTCTTAAAATTACGGCGATAATATACCCGCTTAAAACTCAAACATCAGCAAAAAACGTACGTAAATTTGGGCAGTTTGGGAGTTTTGAGGGGGCGCTTGTGCATTTTGACTTTGAAAAAGGGTGAGGGGGCGCTTATTGGAGCAGGGGCGCTAACAAGGTCGAATATGGTAAATATGTTTTGCTTTATATAGGACAGAGTCAAAATGGAAATATATAATACAAGTATTACACAATTAACAGTGCACAATAAATGACTATGTTATTCAAAAAAATGATTTCAGCACAAAACAATACATAGTATATTTACAATAACTTGTTCCCTTGTTCATATGCAATATTTATCTCCCAGCTTAGCGAAAGCGGGGGGATTATGTAATGCAGTCCGTCCGTATGTACGTGTGTTTGTAATGCTCCCCGATAGCTCTGGAACTATAAGAGATACAAATTTAAAACTTGGCACCATACTAGAGTATGATCAGAAGTAGCGCACTGTGGATTCGGAATTTAGGTCAAACGCCCTAGGGGCAAATTATGGGCAAAAACGAATTTTTGGGATATCCAATACAGTATTCCCTCTCTTGAGAGGCCACCCCTACTGCAATGAAAAACTGGCCTTTCAAATGAAGTGGCCTTCCATGAGAGGATTCTCTTCTGACCATTCCCAATACGCTAATTTAGAACTTACAAGCTCTCTTTTCCTCTCTGTTTTTGAGGAAGAATACTTACAATGATAATCATCATTAACTCACATTACCACTTTCTAAATTGACAAGATTGC
>MJUU01028457.1:138448-156048 GCA_002080025.1 Modiolus philippinarum
TTTTTTTTCATCTTTTGAATTCAGAAACATTACAAATATTCAGGTCACAGGTAATTGATTATTATTTCTACAACTACAGTAACATGTGAAGTTATTTGTAATTAACTTGTCACGTGACACTCTGTCAACTGCTGAAATATTCCCTTGACAATTCTATTTTACTTAGGCTTACACCTTACATTTATATGTCATATTTCTTATGCTGTTTACAATAATGTTAAAGAAGAAATTCGCAATGAGTTTGGCCGCAAAAAGTTGATTTTTGATCTCGAAGTGCATATTCATACCCGGGATTTTTCTGAAGAAAGCGACAGAATAAGAAGGATTTACGTACCGTAAATCCTCCTAAAAATGAAACAAGCAGGAAATTTTCCAAACCAGTTTGTTTTTATACATATACAAATCAAAATTTATCAGGGGATAATGGGAAATTTCAAATTTTTGGCTCTCATTTTCTTATCTGGATCAGCGTTGTTAAGATAGAGAATCTGCACTTCTGGGACTTCCTTCTACATTTTGCTCCAAAGAATGTTAATGTTCAGTTAGGATTCAGCAAATTTAGGATCTTTACTAAACAATTTAGCATGTAAGTATATTATAACTTAAAATGATAATGTTTGTAAGGAAATATTGCATGAGATTGTCTGACTACACTATTATTCCTGTATGTTTATCACAATATATTTACTTAAAATGCTCAAACATTGAAGTCTACTACTTTGTTTTCTAAAATATGTCAAGGGCAAAGTATTGCATAAATCAGAAATAAGATCAGTATAAACAGATGCTAGAGCAGGAAAAATTTACGCATAGTAATTTTTTTTACGCCTGGTTATATTTTTTGCATGGTTTTTATTTTATGCCTGGATTTATTTACACCTGCTTTTTTATCCA
Source organism: Modiolus philippinarum (assembly GCA_002080025.1). NCBI lineage: Eukaryota > Metazoa > Mollusca > Bivalvia > Mytilida > Modiolidae > Modiolus > Modiolus philippinarum. The sequence goes on from MJUU01028457.1 coordinate 139,343, forward strand.
GCTACTTTAAATATTACGTGTCAATTTCTGCCTGGTTTACGTGTCGTTGACACCTGGTTTACTTATTAGGTCAGAATGAATGCTTAAGCCTGGTCAGAAGGAAATTTATGCCTGGATTATGTGTCTAAACCAGGCGGCTCATTTCCTACAGGAAATTTATATAAATTTGACATTACTTCATTACTTCATTGCATTTGAAAGGTTTTTGCCTTAATGCAAAGTCTTGAGAGCTTAGGTTTCCCACCGAAATTTCAGGTGCTTATATCTCATAAACAGGCACAAAGATCTAGAAATATTTTTTGCTTAAAATGATACATGATCAATGTACCAACAAATAAAAATATTAACTAGAAGTGTGTTTATGATACAAAAACGAATATCTCCCCCCCCCCTTACATATCTTTCTGGGATGATTTGTATCTTTATTTGTTGTCACTGCATTTGAATACTACTAAATTTGATGGAAACCTGTGAATCCAATGAAAGATGTAGGAGAATTGTGGACCACAAACTTAATTTTGCAAATTAAAAGGTCAAAAAGGGGCATAACTTCCACAATAATAAGCCGATCAATCTGGCAAAACAATATGCACTACTAGGCATAGTGGTCAACAATCCTGTGAAATTTAGTTGAAATCCAATGAAAGATGTAGGAGAAATGGCATGCACAAACTTAATTTTGCAAAATTATAAGTCAAATGGGGCATAACTCCAACAAAAATTAGCTGATCCATCTGGAGAGATGATATGCACAACTAGGCATGAAGGTCAACAATCCTGTGAAGTATGGTTGAAATCCAATGCAAGATGTCGGAGAATTGGCATCCACGAACTTAGTTCTGCAACATTCTAAGTCAAAAAGGAGCATAACTCCAACAAAAATTTGCCAGTAATTCTGATGAGACCATATGCACAACTAAGCATGAAGGTCAACAATCCTGTGAAGTTTGGTTGAAATCCAATGAAAGATGTAGGAGAATTGGCGTCTACAAACATAATTTTGCAAAAAGGGGCATAACTCCAACGCCAGACTACGCATTATGGTCAACAATCCTGTGAAGTTTGGTTGAAATCTTATATAACATGTAGGAGAATTTGCGTCCACAAACTTTGTGACGGACAGACATACAGATGGACGGACTGACCGACAGAAGTACTGACGACAAACGGAAAAGACAGATACATGTACAATATTTCTCACTTTTAAGACACAGCACTTCCTATTTTTAGTGATGTGAGATTTCCTTGTCTTTCACTAGTGCAAGACAAAAAAATCATGTGCAGTTTACAGGCAAATATCGTGTTTGCACATTAGGGTCTTGTAGTCTACATCTGTCCTCATCGTTGATCACAAGTGTAATTTACTCTATGTATTATGAAATTGTTATATCATGATTTGAAGTAAAATTTCACAGAAAAAAGAGAAAATTGTCTTTTAAAATATAGCGCACTCGGGTAAACATTCCTGATTTTATGACGTTACAACAAGGGATGTAACTCCTTGTATAAACAGAAGAAAAAGGGCGATATTTTTGTGTGGATTTTAGTATATTTCAGGGTGAACACAGTGAGAAATAAAATCAAACACCAGTGGAAGTGCGAGACAGCAGAATCTCAGACACCCTCTGGTAAGATTTCAATCATCTCTGACTCAGCAAGCTTCGTCCGTGACTGGAAATCTTACCCTTGGGTGTCTGACATTCTCCTGTCTCGCACTTCCAATGGTGTTAGATTCTTAATGTCTCCCCCTTGAAAGGGGGAGACATAATTCTAAACTTTGATATTATAAACTTGAGGAGTGACCATCCTTAATTAAAAACAACTCAAGCTACTTATCTCCCCTTTCTTACTGTAGTTTTCTCTTTTTTAAGATAAAGAAAAATGGCTATGGCTCTTTTGACATGGTATATAGTATATATATACTGCAAATTTAAATTACAATGCATTGTTAATAAATGTTGTGTCTTCAAAGCCCCATCTCTGTCTCAATACAAAAGTAAGAGGCGAGTAGACCAAAATACAATACCTGAGAATGTAGAACTGATAAATATCCTGACTGTTGAGCGAGGCATGCTGGGTAAATCGTCCAGACAACCTGTCAGTAAAATATCAAACTTAGCCTCAGCATCTTTTATTTCTTGTTCTGTGGATTTATCTGCAAAAGAGTATATATGTCAGTTCAAATTTCACCAAACAGGTTTTTTCCTTAAATAACAAGAGCTGTTGTCTAATGTCAGCCAGATATATTCCCCCCTCACTGAACCCTGAATCAATATGGTAAGTGCAAATTTAGAGAGTGTTGATACAATGAAGGTGTGAACAAAGTACAAGTGTGGAAAAATATGAGTATGGACAAGATGATATAATACTCAAGAAATAATTTTCAAAAGGTATTTGGTCTCTTTGACATTTTACACAAAAATCATAAGCGTTAGAGAAATTTCTTTACAACACTTTGAAAGGAACTTCTCAGAAGGATAACAATGAAAAAGTGTTTTTATGCCACAGCTTTATTTCACAATATCTAGACTTTGAATTATTTCCTTGAAACTTTTTCCAAGTCCAAAAGATCCTTGATCATTGCAGATGGAATCATTGAAAAGCCGAAGTCAAATTATCTTCCATTCTTGGTTTCTGACAATAATTATATTCCTTCATACTCATCTCCATATAGTGTCCTTCCTTAATGCAAAGTTTCATAAAAATCCTTCAAGTGGTTTAAGAGGAGTTCTGCTTATGAGGTAATCTGTTTCAGATGGAATCAATGAAAACTCAAAGTCGAATTATCTTCCCTTCCTGGTTTAGGACAATTATTATCCTTCATGCACATCTCTGCATAGTGGTCTTCATTTGTGTAAAGTTTCATAGAAATTCTTCAAGTGGTTAAGAGGAGTTATGCTTATGAGGTAATTTATGCAGAGGGAATCAATGAAGACTCAAAGTTAAATAATCTCCCCTTCCTGGCTTTGGAAAATAATTATATTCCTTCATTCACATCTCCACATAGTGTCCTTCCTTTGTGTCAAGTTTCATCAAAATCTTTCAAGTGTATTAGGAGGAGTTATGCTTACAAGAAGTTTGGACAGATGGATAGACAGACAGGATGATTCCTATATACCCCCCTAAACTTCATTTGTGGGGGGGTGGTTAAAATATAAATGAAACCATACATTTTGCATGCTGATGCTGAATTATATAGTAGACCTGGGGTAAGAGGAGATAACTCCTTCTTATATAGAAATTACTTGTTGCAATTGATATGAATAAAAAGCAGAATTTATAATATTTTTTCATAAATAGAATTAAAATATCCATTTTATCATGAAAATACACCCTTTTGATAAATCACTTCATAATGCCTGCATTAAAATTAACAGGTTTTGAAAGGAATCTAAAGAATATTAAATTAATTCAAAGAAAGTCAGATATTTGGCAAGGGAGGTAATTCTTTCAACTTGACGTTCCGCATTGAGGAAAATTATGCCTTTTCATGCAATTTTCCGAACATTGTGAAAAATGGTACGGTGAATTTTTCTAAAATTTTGACATAAGTCATATGTGTGGAGGATCTTTGATTTCTCAGTTTTTGATGAAAAATGAAATATAGGATTTTCATTAAGCAGAAATCGAACAAAGCTCTATTTTCAGCATTGTTTTGACAATGCAATTTCTTTGGTACTGCAAATCAACACTTAATGTATGCTTATGATATCTATTATCTGGTGTTTAGTTCAACAAGTTTCTAAGAAGCAAGTGACTAATTTACAGTTTATTAGTATACGCCATATGGAGATTTCTTGACAGAATTTAAGACCCCTTAGACAGGGGTGTTTCTATGAGCTGTATATCAAAAATCTTACGGTGAAACTTTTCAAATTTTTTTTCTTGAAGTATATTAGCACATAATTGTCTCATGCTGTGAACTGAAAGAAAATTGAATTTGTGGAAAATTTTGGAGTTACCCACGGGTCCTCTACCTTAATACAGAGATATTATTACTTTTCTGTCACCTGCAAACCCAAAAAACACCTTTTTTCGCAAGTGGTTCCAATTCATCATGTAGTTTAAAGGAGATCTTCGGATGTGTTTCAATAGGGTCCAGTGTTAAACAATGTTTACACTGGTAGACATCTTGGATACAGTACAAATATTAAGCTGAAAGCATTTTTTACAAGGGATCACCAAAAGACTATTGTGACCAAGTTTGGTTCTAATTTTCCCAGTATTTTCAGAGAAAAACTTCTCTGGAAGAAAAGCTTACACTAGGTGGATAGTGGACAAAAGGTCGGAAGATGGAAGTGATTGCTAAAGATCATCCTGGCTATAGCCAGGTGAGCTAAAATGACTGATTACTCCAAAATGGATTATCAAATTTTCTTCAAAATTGCATGATAGGTAGATATTGTTCCACAGATAATATTTTTTACCGTGTCAGGTATTTGATATCTGTAACAGTTTTTGAGTTATTTGCTGAAATTGCATAATACGCATGAGCTCTATTTTTAGCCATAGGAGAATGTTGTTTAGTCATCAAACTAATTATGCAGGCTAAAGTTTTCTTAAACTTGCTTCAGCAGTTTCATGGGAGAAGATATTTGAAAATGTTTACAACTGACTGTCAAACTATAGACATGGGCAAAAGTCAAGGAAATATCTCACAAGGCCTTAATATAGGCCAAGGGAGATAAAAATGGAAATGATTTTTACCAAAATACATATCTAACATACAATTGTAAAGTGAAAAGGATTTCAGGAGAATCCTATTGCAGAACATAATAACTCACCTTCAGATTTGTTTTCTTTTGGCTGAGATTGTTTGCTAAAACAAAAGATTGAAATTAATAATTATCCATTGAAGGATATGGAGTAAATGCACATAAGACAAAGTCTCTACAAATACATTGTAGAACAAAGCAAAGGAACAAGGCTTTTATTGTTGTTCTTCATCATGAAGTCTGTAACGCATGTCGTCGCTGTAGAATTATAAGGTGGTAAGTGGTAATTACGACCTTTCACCATTATACTATATTTGGAGTCTGTTTCATTGGCTCTATCATTCTATTACACTGGTTTCCCGTTAGACCCTCTTAAAATAGCTAAATTATAAAAAGGTCATATCTACACTTTTTTCTTCAGATGGCTTAAAAGGTCGTATCTACATGTACTATTCAACTAAAATATTTTCCCGTCAACTTCCATTTTGGAGTTATAAGGTCGTAACTGGCAGTTACGACAAAATGTTTTCCTTTCTAACTGAAAACTGTCAAATTACAGTAGGGACCTTACAATACTACAGCGAAGATGTATAAAAACAATGCATCACAGTGTTCTAGTTCTAGTTTCAGGGCAGAACGATGCAACAAGATTTATTTGCTACAAGGCAATTAAAATATGATTCATATCAGACATTTATATAGAATAATGGAAGTTTTGTTTTTGATACAAGAAATATTGGCGAACAATAATGGACGAGCCCCTTGTGGGCGAGTCAGTATTGGAGCCAATATTTCTTGTATCAAAAACAAAATTTCTATTATTCTTTTTATCAGTAATGAACTAAATCATTTAATAGAACAAATTTTGAAAAATGAATCTTAATTTTCAACAAATCTTGAAATTGACTAGTATAGATTAGTAAAAGAATTTGTACAAGAGTCTCTATAGATGTGTAGATTTCTTTGTTTCATTGATTCTGATTGACAAAGTAGGCATGGCCTAAGATACTTTTTGCCAATATTTGTTCATATTTGGGCAGTAGCAAATACTGAAAAATATTTGCTTCGTGAGATCAAAGGAAACTCATACAAATTACCGATAAATACTTTTATTTGATGTAAACATATTTATTTACTTATAACATACATGCAATACTATAACAAAGATAAAGTTACAACATGATTCAGGGATCCAGAAACTATATTAAGCTAATATTAATCTGTTTCAAAAGTAACAAGAATAGAATTCCTGGGTCCCCCACCGCTCATGCAATCCCCTTGTATACTGTATATGAAATTGAAATATTTTCAAAGATTCAGGGCAGTTCCAAAATTAAATATTCGGGGATACAAAAAGGATCGACCACGGCAGATGTTCCAACTTCACCAAGGTATTAGTGGAATTAACATTTGGTATAATTTTCATGACAAGAATAAAATTCCTGGGTCCCCTGCCGCTCATGCAATATACTAGTATACTGTATATGAAATTGAAATATTTTCAAACATTCAGGGCAGTTCCAAAATTAAATATGTGGAGATACAAAAAGGATCGACAAGGGCAGACGTTCCAACTTGACCAAGGTATTAGTGGAATTAACATTTGGTATAATTTTCCTGAAAATCTGTCAAAATTTGTTGCCATGAGAGCGTTTACAAGGTAAATTTTTGGATAAAATAGCGTCATTATTTTCGACAAATTCCCATAACTCCGTCAAAAAATTTCGACCAAGGCTGATTTTCAAACTTGATCGAGGTATTAGTGGTATAAACGTTTGATATAAATTTCATGAGAATCTGTCAAAATTTGTAGGCATGAGAGCACTTACAAGGTCAATTTTTGGCTAAAACGGTGTTGTTATTTTGGTCAAAGTCCAATTACTCCGTCAAAAAGTCTCGACCCAAACTGATCTTCAAACTCGACCAAGGTATTAGTGATATAAACATTTGGTATAAATTTCATGAAAATCCGTTAAAATTTGTAGCCATGAGAGCGCTTACAAGGTCAAATATTGGCTAAAACAGTGTCGTTATTTTTGTCAAAGTCCCATAACTCTGTCAAAAAATATCGACGAAGGCTGATTTTCGAACTTAACTACGGTATTAATGTTATAAACATTTGGAATAAATATCATGAGAATCCGTCAAAATTTGTAGCCATGAGAGCGCTAAAAGGTTAATTTTTGGCTAAAACTGTTTCATGACTTTGGTCAAAATCCCATAACTATGTCAAAAAGTATTGACCAAGGCTGATTTTCGAACTTGACCAAAATATGTGATATAAACATTTGGTATAAATTTCATGAAAATCCGGTATAATTTGTATGCATGAGAGCGCTTACAAGAAAGTGTGACGGACGGACGGTGGGACGCATGGACGCTCGGCATTTCTATGTCCCTGCTCTGCGTTGCGGCAGGGACAATAAAATGACTAAACTAAATATGACATTGCGCAATTAAAAGACATATCAGAATATTGAATAGTAAATGCTGATGAAGTCATTCACCTGTGAAAGTGTCAGGTATTGTCAACTCGATTACGCAAACTAGATGATATTAGTTACAATTTTGTAATTTTGTCAACTAATGACCAAATCTACCACTGTCAATAATAAAGGTTTGTACGTTTGATGTTTGGTTTGCTTTCTTTCCATAAATTTATAGCAAGTATACTACAACTGTCCAAAAGTTTTGTCTGTAATGACATTTGTGTTAGTTTTTAATCAAAGAACTAAAAAGGGGAAAGAGAGTCATGAACTAGAAATGTGTTTTTGATACAAAAACGAATGTCTCCCCCCACCCAACTTCCAGTACTTAATGTTCTTTCAGTGATAAAACACAAGTAAGTTTTATGTTGCGACCAGATGGCCATTCATTCCAGCTAGACAATATGCACAACTAAAGCATGATGGTCAACAATCCTGTGAAGTTGAGTTGAAATCCTTTGAAAGATGTTGGAAAATTAGCATCCATAAATTTAATTTAGCAAAATTCTAAGTCAAATAGGGGCATAACTCCCAAAAATATTTTGCCCATCAATCCGGCGTGGACAATATGCACAACTATGCATGATGGTCAACAATCCTGTGAAGTTTGTTTGAAATCAGATGAAAGTTGTAGGAGAATTGGTGTCCACAAACTTAATTTTGCAAAATTCTATGTCAGAAAGGGGCATAACTCCCACAAAAATTAGCTGATCAATCCAGTGAGACGATATGCACAACTAGGGATGATGGTTAACAATCCTGTGAAGTTTTGGTTGAAATCTGATGAAAGATGTAGGAGAATTGGCATCCACAAACTTTGTGATGGACAGACTGACGGACGACAGACAGAGACAAAATACAATATGTCTTCCCCTTGAGAGGGGGAGACATAATAAGCAGAATCCTTCAACAAGAGTTGTCAGAAGAGAACATAGCTCGCCGGGGATTCCAGTAACCTCAATGCACAATAAATTCGAAAGTAATAGAAAGTTTTCTTCACAAGAAAGTCACATATCAAACATAAACCCCCTATCGCAAAACAACTCAATTCTAGAAGCAAAGTTAAAGTTTTTAAAAAATTGCCCTCATGGCAAGGTCAAGGTCAAAATGTCTACGAATATGGTACCATTAGAAAGCTCTCATCAAAAGAACATCACATACCAAATATGAACACCCTACCACTAAACAACTTAATTCTAGAAGCAAAGTTAAAAGTTTTTAAAAAAATTGCCCCTCAGGGCAAGGTCAAGGTCAAAATGTTTACAAATATGGTACCACAAGAAATTTCTCCTCATAAGGAAGGTACATACAAAATATAAACACCCTACCACTAAAAGCCTTCCTTCTAGAGGTAAGGCTAAAGTTTTTTGAAAATTGCCCTCAGGGCAAGGTCAAGGTCAAAATGTCTACAAATATGGTACCACTAGAAAGCACTCATCATAACAAAGTTACATACTAAATATAAACACCCTACCGCTAAAAGCCAACCTTCTATAGGCAAGGTTAAAGTTTTTTGAAAATTGCCCTCAGGGCAAGGTCAAGGTCAAAATGTCTACAAGTATGGTACCAGAAGAAAGCTCTCGTCATAAGGAAGTTACATACCAAATATGAACACCCTACCACTAAAAGCCTACTTTCTAGAAGCAAGGTTAAAGTTTTTTTAAAATTGCCCTCAGGGCAAGTTAAAGGTCAAAATGTCTACAAGTATGGCTCTCATCATAAGGAAGTTACATACCAAATATATACACCCTGCCACTAAAATCCTACCTTCTAGAGGCAAGGTTAAAGTTTTTTAAAAATTGCCCTCAGGGCAAGGTCAAGGTCAAAATGTCTATAAGTATAGTACCAGAAGAAAGCTCTCATCACAAGGAAGTCACATACCAAATATCAACATCCTAGCTATTCAGGTCTAAATTGTACAAGCCAGGTTAAAATTTTGCTGATGACGACGCCAATGCCGGGGGTATGACAATAGCTCTCCGGACATTTGTCCGGTGAGCTAAAAATTAAGAAAACTGCAGAAACCCAAATTAACTAAAATGGCAGAAGGAAAGAGCCCCTTCTATTTTTGGCATGCTAATATACTACTTAGTTAGATCTAGAGCTGTTTGAAGGTCAAGACTTATACTCTCCTTATTTGATTCTAGTTGTAGAAGATACTTATGCCAAAATAAAATGGATACTTTCATACAAAAATACCAAAATTGCTGTAACTTTTCAAAATTTGATGGATCAATATAAAAATACCAGATGCACTTATATTACCATGAATTTTGACAAATTTTCTGAAGATATTCTGAACTGAGTCGGAGATTATTTTTGGAAAAAAATGTCTAAAGACATATGAAAGGACTAGATGAAAGCAATATACATCCCTTAATTTGTTGTGGGGGCAGAGCTAGCCTCATATACAGTAAATTTGTTGTGGGGGCAGAGCTAGCCTCATATACAGTAAAACTTATTACATGTATTAAATAAAGTAAGTTTCACCAAAACAACTTCTTTACAACTGATATATAATAACAATGCCATTGTAATTTACACTCTCAAAATCATCTGACAAACAGATTGAATTTTTGGTTGAGCCATACCTGGGTTTGAACCTAAAACTCTTTGTACATCTTCAGCACAAGCGCCTAGCATGTTAGTCAGAGGTAAAAAAGAAGGATTTTCAATTGTCTAGTGTTACTTTTCCATGTCAGTATTAATATCACATGACTATATATATATACTGTAGTAGCAGAAATACTCGTTTGGGGATTAAGTTTTGATTATCTTGTTGGCAAGTTTTATCATAGAAACTAAATCCCAATCAATTTAATTTAATTACTGAATATGATATGAATTCCACTAAATTTTATCTCTCTGAACAGAAATGATTACACAGTAGGTCAATTTATCTCCTTCCTCATAGCCATCTCAGTTGCAGATTACTTCAGCAAGAGTTGTATCCAGTTAACCCAAGAAACTGACTCTGTTTGAAAATCAATAACGTTTTTCTCATATTTACTAAAAATTAATTTGATAAAATGAAGCATCTATCATATTTACCAGACTTTACAATATGGTGTTCAAAATATCCCCAAAAATACACAAAATACTTTAATGAGGCAACAGAAAAAGTACAGAAATGATGTCGATCATAAGTTCTGCAGAGCCACCTTTTTTTAGCTCACCTGACCCGAAGGGTCATGTGAGCTATTGCCATCACTTGGCGTCCGTCGTCCGTCCGTCGTCCGTCCGTCGTACGTCGTCCTTCCGTCGTAAACTTTTCAAAAATCTTCTCCTCTGAAACCGCTGAACCAATTTTAACCAAACTTGGCCTGAATCATCACCAGGGTATCCTCTTTCAAAATTGTATCTGATGAGTCCGAGGACCAAACAACATGGCTGCCGTTACTAAAAATAGCACATAGAGGTAAATTGCTGTTTTTGGCAAATAACTCAAAAACTGTTACAGATATCAAAAATGTGACGGAGTAAAAGTGATCAGCATGGCAAGATCTACCCGCCCTGCAATTTTGAAGAAAATCTGATAACCAGTTTTGGAGTTATTGCCCTTTTTCCGGAAATTTTTCAAAATTTTAATATATTTTATTTTTTATCAAAGAAACTATAGCAGTTAGAGGTCAACTTTTAATTGCAAAAATGTTCAGCACATCAAGATCTACCCACCCTGAAATTTGGGAGAAAATCATTTAACCCTTGTAGGAGTTATTGCCCTTTTTTCACAGAATTTTCAAAATTTTCATATTTTTCGTCTTTTATTTCCAAAACAGTAGAAGATGAAGGTTAAGTGTAAATTGATAAAATGTTTGCCATGCTGTGGTGACTTCAAAAGTGGTTTTGAAAATTGATCGTTGACCGCCATTTTCAAAATGGCTGCCAAAAAAAAAAGGCGGGAAAATTCAACATAGTTCAATTTCAATAAAATTTGGTTTCCAAATAGGTATTGATGTCGCTACTTCAAAACCGATGTTAAAAATTGTTCATTGAATGCTATTTTCAAAATGGCCGCCAAAAAAGGCGGGAAAATTCAATATGTCCGATTTCAATGAAATTTGGTTTCCAAATAGATATTGATGTTGCGACTTCAAAAACTGATGTTGAAAATTGTTCGTTGAACGCCATTTTCAAAATGACCGCCAAAAAAGGCAGGAAAATTCAACATTGTCCAACTTCAATAAAATTTGGTTTCCAAATAGATATTGATGTTGTGACTTCAGAACTGATGTTGAAAATTGTCATTGCCCGCCATTTACAAAATGATGTTTTGACTTCAAAACTGGTGTCGAAAGTGGTCCTTAGCAAGAATGTTTTTTGTCAAAAAAGCCAAACAAAGAAATATACTAAAACATGATCAGACTTTTAAATACAGTTCAAGATATTGGTGGTATTCCAGCTACCAAAGTTTGAGAGACTAAGTTCAACTGTATAACTTACAATGTAAGCTTGATTGTCGTATTGTGCTTCATAGTTTTCTTCACAATATAAGAAATATGTTTAAACTAGATTATAAAGGGGAACCCCTGCCAAAATTTTTTAATGGTATGGGGAACTTGGAATGTTTTGATTTCAGCAATATGCATTATCTGAATTATAAGGGGAACCCCTGCCCAAATTTTTTTGAATGATGGTCTGAAATTGGTTGTAATGGAAGTGGGGCTTTAAATTACTGTGGAACCTGCTGAATCTACTTGCCCAATTGGAACCATACTTGGTGTCAACTGTCCATAGTCGGTACCTATCGAAGAATGTGTCTGGTAAGTCTGCATGTATTCCAAGGGGGGACATAGTTTAACATTGGACCCTATGGGAAAAACACAATCAAAGACATTCTTCTCTGAAACTACTTGGTCAGTTGGAATCAAACTTGGTCACAATAGGCCTTTAATGGTCTTCTTAAAAAATTATGTCTGACAAGTCTGCACCTCATCCAAGATGGCCGCCAGCGGGGACCATTGTTTAACATTGGACCCTATGGGGAAAACATGTTCAAAGATTTTCTCCTTTGAAACTTCTAGAAAATGAGACACTTTAACATTGGGTCAATTTGGGCTGCAGTTTATGCCAGTCATGGACCAGGTGAGCTATACAGGCTCTTGAGAGCCTCTAGTTTTTAAATTGTGATACCATAAAACCACCAATGTCCTAACATTTGGCTATGCAAGACTTCAATCATCCCCAATAGTATTCCCCAAACATACCTGGATACTTTTACTGCTGGTTTTGTAGCTTTAGCTTTAGTTGGCTCTTTCTTTATCTGTATTGGCTACAAAATAACAATAAAATCAAACTGAAGTGGATCAAAGGACGGAACATGCATAATAGCTTAACTGGCAAAATGATTTTGCAGTAATACCTATATAAATGCTTTAAGAATAACAAATAAATTGTTCTAAAACTGTCCTGTGCTGTGGTCATGTTTTTGACAATTTAGAACAAAAATTTGAAGACATATTGATCTGAAATTTTCATATGATATTCATTTTGCTTGAATTGTAAAAATATGTTTATTCCATTGATTCAATATTGACTAATTTCCTGTGTAGGTGACCATCAGAAAAGTTTGTTTGTAAGAACATTCATTCATCTTTTCAGTTATGGTAAATAAATTTGATTCAGAGCTTTCACAGAAGATGATCAAAATGTGAAAAGTATATAAAAGGCCTCATCTATGATGGCAGCCATCAATGTTGTTTGGTAGGTCAGAGTGAAATATCATGTTTCATAAGGGACCTTCCAAACATCCAAATTTATTAAAGGAAAAATTCCAGAAAGGGTGGAAATTGGCACTAAATTTCATCTTTGAGGGGCTGGACAGGGTTAAGGGAGACCGTGAGAAAGGGGGCAGGAGAAAAGAGAAAGGGGCAGGAGAAGGAGAGAGGGGTTGGGAAAAAGGAGCAAGGGGCAAAAATGGAGAAGGGAAAAAAGAAAATGAAAGGGAGACTGGGAGGAAGGGGGCGTTAGACAGAAAAGAGGGGATGGGAGAATGGAAATGGGTACAGAAAAAAGGAGCAACGGGGCAGGAGAAAGGAGGAGGACACCCCTCTGTCTTCCCCTCATCTTTAATATAGATTAAAATATTTGAGAATCATCATACTTTCATAATTAAAAGCATGGACATCAAAATCACTTTATCTTAGCCATTATTTGAAAAGGCACAATAAAATTATTGTTTTTAATATATTTATCAGAAAATGGCATTGAAATCATTCTAGACAATGTAATGTATTAAGATAATGCCAATCGTGTGAAAGTGGGCGGAGTTTGTCTGCATGCTACACGTCAGTCTATGTTTAAGCCTGTAATCATTATTAGTGTTTTAGTAATTAAATGTAGTAACAAGAGTTGTCAGAAGACAACATAGCTCGCTGGGGATTACAGTAACCGCAATGCACAATTAATTTGAAGGTTATACATTTGCGTGATAAATACTATAAAAGCGATATAAGAAAGCCACATGTCAAACAGGAACTCTCTATCACTAAAAGACGAACTTCTATAAACAGGGTTCAAATTTTTTTTAAAAAACTGCACCAGGGCAATGTCAAGGTCAAAATGTCTACAACTATGGTACTACCAGAAAGCTCTCACCATAGGGAAGTCATGAACAAAATATAATATTTGTTGTATAATATTTGTTCTGTTGTAAATTGTAGGGAGAGGGCTTTAAATAATGTTGTTATAACTTGTGCCCGATCCCTTTGCTTTATTTGCAATAAAATATGTTTAATTCAACAAAATATAAACACCCTATAACTAAACAACTAACATCTAGAAGCAAGGTTGAAGTATTTTAAAAAATTGTCCTAAGGACAAAGTCAAGGTCAAAATGTCTAAAAATATGGTACCATCAGAAAGCTATCATCATAAGGAAGTCATATGTTGAAATTGAACTCCTTACCACTAAATTTCAACATTCTAGTAACACTGTTATATTTTTTTTAAAATTGCCCTCAGGGCAAGGTCGAGGTCATAATGTCTACAAATATGGCACCATAAGAAAGCTCTCATCACAAAAAGCCACATACTGAATATGAACACGCTACCACTAAACAACCAAATTCTATAAGCAAGGTTAAAGTTTTTCAAAAATTGCCCTCAAGGAAAGGTCAAGGTAAAAATGTCTACAAAAATGGTACCGAAAGAAAGCTCTCATTGCAAGGAAGCCACATACTAAATATCAACATCCCACCTCTTAAGGTCTCCATTTCACAAGCAAGGTTAAAGTTTTTGCTCACGACGCCGGGGTATGACAATAGCTCTCCGGACATTCGTTCCGGCGAGCTAACAAAAGCAATGAGTTGAGTCTTGTTTCCAGGAATATTAGCTCAATATTATGGCCCAAAACAACGATATTTCAGTGGCGACGAGGATGGGATCAACTTTTAAGTGCATTAAGGATTAAATTCCGATTGATTGAATCCCAATATTTTTAGTGAAAGGATTTAATTCCGAATTCACAGAAACAATGACTACACATTTGGATTTACACACACCCGGACCATTTAAAGTTATTGGTGAAACAAACTTAGCAAAATCTTGGGAACAATATTTAAAACGTTTTGAGTATTATTTAAAAGCAACCGGAGTGTCCAAGGACGAACAAAAAAGGGCAATGTTATTACACATATCTGGACACGAAGTGCAAGACGAAGTGCAAGACATATTTGAAACTTTAACTGATCCTGGTACAAAATATGATCAAGCCGTAGATGCGCTAAACAACTATTTCAAACCAAAGAAACACATTCAGTTTGAGAGACACATGTTTCAAAAAGCAAAACAAGAAAGTGCTGAAACAATTGACGATTTTATAGAATTTCAAAACTTGCAATCGCTTGTGACTTTAGAGCTGATCAACGAGATGATATGATCAGAGACCAAATCGTAGATGGTTGTAAATCTATGGAATTAAGAAGAAAATTACTTGCCACCCAAGTTTTAACATAAGAAAAAGTGCAAAGACTCGGAAGAACTTATGAATTAGCAGTGACACATTCCCAGGAAATGGAAAACGCTCAACATTCAGCCGAGAAGAAAGAAGATATAGAAATCAACAAACTTCGACAAAGGCCGAAGCAGTTCAAACCTGGAGGAACACCAAATTCGTTTAAAGGAAGGAACGACAAAGTAAGATTCTCACAATCAACTGCTCAGTGTTATAGATGTGGACATACTGGACATTATGGGAAAGATTGTAGAATTTCGAGGGATATAGTGTGCCGCAAATGTGGAAATAAAGGCCATTTCGCTAAAATGTGCAAATCTAAGTCACCGAAAAATGTGCTTGCGATTGAAGAAGATGAATTAGAAACTTTCACATTGGAAGGAAAAGATAGTGCCGTTATTCCGTTTGTTATTGAAGGTAAAGTGATAAATATTTTAATTGACTCTGGTGTGTCAATAAATGCAATCGACAGAAAAACTTTTGAAACATTGAAAACTTCTAAAACACGAATTGAGAAATGCGCAATTAATATTTTTCTGTGTGGTAGTAAATCTCCTTTACAAATGTTTGGCAAGACAAAATTGTGCATGACCGTACAAGATAAAGAGCATGAAATAGATTTTCATATTATTAAGGGTGAAGGCAGACCATTAATTGGCCATAAAACCGCAATTGAATTAGGATTACTACACATTGGTTTATCAAATAGTGTAAACACCGTCGAAAATGAAAACACAGACGCAATTATTAGTTCATTCAATGATAGGTTTGAAGGGTTAGGCAAAATGAAAGACTTTCAATTAACTCTGCATATTGATGAAACCGTAAAACCTGTTGCGCAGCCAGTGCGTAAAATTCCTTTCAAATTGAGAAAACAAGTCGAAACCAAACTTTTAGAGCTCGAGAAATCCGACGTTATCTAAAAAGTAAATGGCTCTACTCCTTGGGTCTCAGGTCTAGTTGTCGCACCTAGAAGCAATGGTGATGTCCGTCTTTGTGTAGATATGCAACAGGCAAATCGGGCAGTTCAAAGAGAACGATTTCCAATTCCTAATATTGAAGATGTTTTGCATCAAATGAACGGGTCCGCAATATTTTCAAGACTCGATCTTAAGCAATCGTTTCATCAGTTAGAATTAGCCGAAAATTCTCGTATATAACAACATTTGTATGCCACAAAGGGTTATATAGATACAAACGTTTAATGTTCGGAATAAATTATGCTCCTGAAATACACCAGCGAGTTATTGAACAAACAATACAAGATATACCTGGTTGCAAAAACATTGCCAATGACATAATTATTTATGCAAAAACCCAAGACGAGCATAATAAAACGCTCCGTTGCTTATTAACACGGCTTCGTGAAAAGAATCTAACCTTAACAGAGACAAATGCGAATTCAACCAGACGCAATTAAAATTCATGGGCCACATTTTATCAAATGATGGGGTTAAACCAGATTGTAGTAAGATAAAGGCAGTATGTGACTTCGAAACACCGAAAAATCCGTCTAGTGTAAAATCATTCTTAGGGCTTGTAAATTTCTGC
>MJUU01028458.1:0-44470 GCA_002080025.1 Modiolus philippinarum
TACGATCACACAGAAAACTGTCCTTGTATTATCCTATTTACACTACTCTTTTGTTATTTGTTATCTATCAGTTTTTTTAAACATCTTTGAGTTTATGGTTTTCCAAACGTTTAGATTTTATCTGCAACGATGAGACATAAGTTGTCGAAATGCGCATATGCAGAAAGTAAATTCACAGTGACTTCGGTATGTAGTTATATATATTTAAAATATTGATAAGATATCGTTCAAGAATATCTGAGCTATAAGAAACAATTTTCAGAATTGGGAATTAAGATGCATGTCGGGTTCTATAGGCCATCAAATTTACACAAGTTTAAGGAAAATATCAAAATTTTCATCCATATTTCATCGGATAGGGGTACGTTTAATGGCGCTATGGAACGTATTGAGCATAGAAATTACAAACGAAAATTAGGTTCTATGTAAAGCACATACAATAATCAATCCCTTGAATGTCTTTTGGCATTCTTTTTCAATTCATTATACAATCGACAAACAATTTCCTCCTGCTTACAGACAGACATATTCTTCAAGGTACTTTCACCTCCATCGTGTAAGTTCTTTTTATGTTAAGTATGTCCTGACACTTTTTGAATTTGAAATATTTCTTTTTTTGAAAAACAGTATCCAAATATAGAGGAGGTGTGATGTGTAAAACGGCTGAATATTTTTAGGGGAAATGTAATTTGTTAAGTTCTGTAGAAAACGCTTATTAAATACCACACGACATAAGAAAAGCATCTGAAACTACAAGCCATTGGGAACTATGCTTGAATTTGTATTAGTGTATATAAATCTGGCGGCCCGAAGAAGTGATGATATGATTTAACGTCCATTAAAATATCGATTCATTGGCTCCTTGAGAGGAAGAATTCAAAAATTACAGATCATAGGTATTTCTTAAGAAAAAGCTGAAACTCTAATTTCATTGTATTAAACATTGCAACATCGTTAATTAAATTGATTCTAAATGTACATAATTAATAAATAAACAGAAAAAAATAATATCAATTAAAAAAAGAGAAAATAACCCTGATGTCTGGTTTTAAACTTAAATTCTTAAGGAAAATGGTACCAGTGAACCGATCCAAAAAGGTGATTTGAAACAAATTCAAGTTATCAAACTCGCAATACATCCGTAAATCACAGCAATAAAAAAACGTTTCGTAAGTTTCTTTTGAAAATAGTTAGGCATACGTTTTTTTTTTGCACTAATCGTGAGTGGTAAACTCTGAAAATAAAAATATTAATCGAGAAAAGGTCAACCACCTTAAATGTTCTTGACAAAAGTACTTTCTGTCTGTTGTGACTTACAGTTTGTAAACGAATTTGATGATTTCCTGAAAAGAAATCCCATTTAAAACTAGACAGAATATTCATGGTCTTTGGCTTACTACCGTCTTCTCGAAATACAGAAAAATTTTCAATGTCGCATGATAAAACATTGAATTATGCTGTACACGTGAGGACCAACCTCAGCATTAAATTCAAATAATATTGGAAGCAATGATCCATTAAAAGTCAAAAATAAGAACTCATTGCCAAAAATATCGTAAAAGATGGCAAAACCCAGTACAGTACGAAGGACTTCCACCATATGCAACCCACGGACAGAAGCCACAGTTTTTAAGGGGTTGGAATTTTAATATTTTTTTTCTTGCAATGGTCTAAAACTAGTTTTTGTAATTAATTTAGCATTTTTCGAAATATTTAAAAGGTTTGAAATATTAAATAAACAGGAACACAGTATACCCATAATACATAATCAAAAAGAGTTGCAAAAAAGCATACTAATAAAACAAGCAATGTATTCAGTAACACAATCAATACACCTGCACGACTTTCTTGTAGGAAAAGTTTAGGAATTTATGGTGGCCGGATGCGGCCTTTTCGCGTTTCATTGTTTACCACTTTCACTTTGTACAGGACGAAATCGAGAAGATGAAGACTTGGCACTTCATGTTTGCCGTTTTTGCTTTCAGGTTTTCGCGTCTTTACCTTCTTGATTTTGTGTTGAACTTAGATTTGCATTTTCCCAATGTCGCATTTTTGCGTTTTCGCACTTTGGTGTTTTTTCGTTTCCGCGTATTCGCTTTTCAGCATTGTCGTTTTTTCACGTTTTCCCCTTCGAAGATAACATCTAATGCATGCTTTATTTATACACAAATGTGGAATGTTTGCAAAACGAAGATCATATAAACAAGAAACATTGTGAGCAAAGCACGGATATAAACCCCACTCCCCATTTGATAATCAATTAAATTAAATTCTGAAATATATAGAAGGTGCACATCTACATTTTGTCACAAAGGCTGTGTTAAAACCTATTCAATGATTCAGGAAGAGTAGCTGATAAAATATTTTACCCCCTTGTAATGTAATGGCAAATCCACGTTTGCTATGTGAAACTAAAAAAATCAATCAAATCAAATTCTGAAAAAGGTGCACGTGTACATTATGTCACAAAAACTGTGTTCCATTCACTGGTTCAGGATGAGTAGCGAATAAGACATAGGTACCCTTACCCGTTACGGACGGAAGGATGGAAGGACAGACGGACAGACATCCCATTACTATATACCCTTTACTTTACTTTTCAAGCAGGGGTATAAAAAAGATGAAAATTTAAAAGTCATCTCTATTAATGAAGATTTAATTTGCACTTAATAGACAAAGAATGAGGAAAAATTGTAAAACTAGACCGATATTCATTATTACATTATTGAAAAAAGGGAAAAAAGAAGGAAAGGGCACCCTTCCTTATCATATGTGAAAAATATTTTACAAGAAAAGTGTTCTTTTTACTTCTGAACGTGTGGATAAAATATTTTGTTTTCCCTATTTTGGCATATCTTGACTGGATATTCAGCGCATAAAAAATATGACAAAATGTTCTTCCCGAAACCTACAGGATGTTTCCTATGTCAGAAAAATTGTGCACTTTATCCGTCCATTTCAGACTTTCGCAGAGATATATAGCAGGTCATATTGTATAACGGAGAATGGAAAATATGCAATTTACTGTTTTAAATGCAATTTTATTTGTTTACGTTTGAGAAACTTGTGAATTATATCAAAGAATGTTTATGATTTTTTCCAGATATCGGAATAGGTACGACGACCCAATTGCACAGCGCCTTTAGACGAATAATCATACTCTTGATGACTTCCGAGTGCAGGGCATAAAGAAATTAACGGGGAATGAAACATATAGAAGAACGCAAGAAAATTTACTTCATATAATTAACGAGAAACAATCAAATATTTGAAAAAATGCGTGCATATTGCATTGAACATTTTCGACCCAATGTTACAAAGTTCTGTAATTACGCAAAAATATTTTATCCGCTTTCCTTTACGGCGTGTGATATAAAGTTGAAAAAAGGAAAAATTCGCTTATGTGAACGATATTACTTCATTTTTCAAAGTAATTTTTTTTCTGTACGATGTAAGGATAGTAGTCAGACAGGTCTAAGTTTGGGAGACTAAATATTACACAAACAGTATCATGTTCAGGAGGTAATGCAAGTTAGTTAAAGTGTGGAAAATCAAACGTTATTTGGTTAAAAATACCTAGTAATTCATTTAAATGTACATATTTTGGGTTATTTTACAGAAACCCCCGAGGGAACCCCGGGTTAAAGAAATAGGACCTAGTATCTCCGGCTTGCGGGGTATGACCCCTCCTAAATAGGACCCATTCCGTGGTTGTGCGGGATTAATAAATACACAACCCATCTTTCGGATGGGATGTAAACTCAGGTCCACGTGTTGGAAGAAATGCCACGCTTCCTGCACGTTAAAGAACCCTTGTAGCAAGCTCCGTAGGTGATCGGCTACCAGGCTGAATTCCCTGCCAAGTTCGATTTCACCCTACTTTTCCAGTGGCGGTCAGAATTTCCCGCCCCATGACCCTTTCCATACCCCCAAAGTAATTATTTATTAACAAACTTATTCTCGTCTTGATATAGCTGAAATATTGCTGAGTAGACGTTAAACAATATTCAATCAATCAATCAATTATTTTACAGAATTTTGCCAGTATGTTGTAACTGTACAGAAAATAAAATATTCATCCTACCGTTTATTCAGAATGCAACGTTCACTGTTGAAATGATAACAATGAATCTGAGTTATGACTTAATTGTTGAACGGATAACTTTGACAGAGGAGTGGGTTGGTCTAACAAACAACTGCATTTGTAAGTTTTTGTTGTTTTTTGTTTTGTTTTGTTTTGTTTTGTTTTTTGTTTTTTTTTTTTTTTGGNTTTGTTTTTGTTCTTTTGTTTTGTTTTGTTTTTTGTTTTTGCTTTTTGTTTGTTTTTGTTTTGGTTTCGTTTTTATACCCCGCCACACGAAGTGGCGAGGTATTATGTGATACCCTCAGTCGTATGTCTGCCGTCCGTCCCCCGAAGGTTTCCGACTGATAACTTGTGAACGAAATAACGCAAGGTCTTCAAACTTGGTAGGCAAGTTGATGACCACAAAAATCAGGTCAAGTTCGATTTAAGGTTCAGAGGTCTAAGGGGTTCTGGAGTTATGCCCCTTGAAACTTTGAAATTATGCGAATTTTAGGGTTTCCGACTGATAACTTGTGAACGAAATAACGCAAGCTCTTCAAACTTGATATATAAATTGTTTACTTCAAAACTCAGGTCAAGTCAGATTTTGGGTTTCAAGGTCCAAGGGGTTCTGGAGTTATGCCCCTTGAAACTTTGAATTTTGCGAATTTTAGGGTTTCCGACTGATAACTTGTGAACGAAATAACACAAGGTCTTCAATCTTAGTATGTAAGTTGTTTACTACAGAACTCGATCAAGTTTGATTTTGAGTTCCAAGGTCTAAGGGGTTCTGGAGTTATGCCCTATTGAAACTTTGAAATTTTGCGAATTTTAGGGTTTCCGATAATTTGTGAACGAAACAAAACAAGGTCTTCAAACTTGTTATGTTAATTGTTTACCACAAAACTCAGGTCAACTTAGAATTTGGGTTTCGAGGTCCGAGGGGTTCTGGAATTATGCCCCTTGAAACTTTGATATTTTGCATATTTTAGGGTTTTGTACTCATACCTTGTGAATGAAATAACGTACTGTTTTCAAACATTGTATGTAAATTGTTTACCACAAAACACAGGCCATGTATAATTTTGGGTTAAGCAGTACACATCGTTGTGGAGTTATGCCCCTTTTAAGTCAGAAATTCTGTGAAACGTGGCGGGGTATCATGTAATCCACAATTACTATTTTTTTGGTTTGTTTTTTGTTCCTGTTTTTGTTTTGTCTCTATTCTTTTTTGCTCATGGTTTGGTCAATGCACTAATCCTTGTGTATCTTGTCTTTTTCAAATCTTTTTGGTTTTTTGTTTTTTTTTTTCGTCTTGCTTTTTTCTTATTGTTTCGTTTTGGGTTTTTTGTGGTGTGAATAAAAATAAAGAAATTAACTTATAAATAACCATTGATAGCGTTCTGCTACATCATCTTATATTACCGGAAGAGTTTGAATACAATCTGTATAACAAAAAAATGCATCAACATCAGACGCACCTAAGATCAAAAAGAGACATTTGATAGGATTGGAGTGTCAGAAAAGACACATTTGCAAAAAAAAATGGATGCTGTCTATCACGGCTAAATCAAACGATATTAACAAATTCTCGATTCGATATCCACTGTATAAGCATTTGGATTTTATGAAAAGTATAATGTCGTTTGCTTACAAAAAACCAAAAATTTGATTCCTTTATCAATTATGAAGGAATATGATAGAACGATTTTTAGTGTGGTTAGACTTAATACATAACTTTGCAAAAAAAATGCCTAGATAGTAATATTATTGCAACAAATAACACAATCAATATTATGTCGCAATTTGTAGATATGTACACTTTATTTATAACTATCATCTAAATTTATATGAATTCCAAAACGTAAGATTTAACTCCCTCCATCGTAGTTTCCTCCCTGGCTATATTTGATATAAGTGAGTTTTTGGATTTCGTTTTTTTATGCATTCTAGACATTTCTATAAATTGTGAATTTGCTTGTTCGGGCTCTGTTACTGCTGATAAGGAAATGATTTCCGGAATAGCCAAATAAATCATTAAAATTTATTTCAGTTAGAGTTTACATAATCATGTGTTATGGTCTCATGTTTATTTAGATCATATCCTTTCGTAAAATATCCCATATTAGATGAGCAAATAAATAGATATAGAGTAAATGTACATGGGACAAAATCCCTCTTAAAACATAGTAAGATTAAGCAAATGGAACAACGCTTTTATTGTTGTTCTTCATCTTGAATTCACCACGATGCCTTCAAAAAAAGAGCAAAAAGTTCTGCTTCATGGTATATGATGATTCTTGACCAAATCCCACTGAAAGTTTTGAGTTTGATGTTTCTTCCGTAGTGCGACAGTGTTTTACAAGCAGGCTAGGCTCCATGAGCTAGTCGCAGTGTAGCAGCGAGCACCGATTGACCCATCTTTCAAAATTACGTATTGTCATTTTCTCTCCTTTCAAGATTGTGGTCATGGAGTGAGTAGTCTACCTAGATTGGGTTTTATTCATATTTTTTTTCAACTTTAGGGAAACGGGACAGATAAAGGAGAGGTTTGGGTACCCATAAACCGGCTTTTGCTAGTGCCGGAACCGAGTCTTGCTGTCCCGAGTTCCTTTCCTTGTTTAAGTTTGTCTTTCGTCTTATTCCACCCCGAGGGTCCCGGGATATAGAAATAGGACCCATTCCGTGGTTGTGCGGGATTAATAAATACACAACCCATCTTTCGGATGGGATGTAAACTCAGGTCCACGTGTTGGAAGAAATGCCACGCTTCCTGCACGTTAAAGAACCCTTGTAGCAAGCTCTTTTTGGGGTGGTCCGTAGGCGATCGGCTACAAGGCTAAATTCCCCGCCCTTGACGATTTCACCCTACTTTTCCAGTGGCATTCAGAATTTCCCGTCCCATGGCCCTTTCCATACCCCAAAGTGATTATTTATTAACAAACTTGTTCTCGTCTTGATATAGCTGAAATATTGCTGAGTAGACGTTAAACAATATTCAATCAATCAATCGTCTTATTCCTGTTTTTCCTGTGTAGTTGTCTGGCAGACGACATGCAATTATAATTTTCAGCCATTGTAGGTGTTTCCTGTTATCCATTTTTCACATTCATAGTCAGTTCAAGACGGCCCCTAACACCGGTTTGATCGGAATTAACTGGCTAAATTTGATTAACGCTACATCAATGTATCTTATTGTCACTGATGCAGGGTCATCAACAAGCTTAACATATCGGGCAAAGTACTGTCACTGTCATGGACCAAAAGTAAATACAACATATAAACTATCACAGGGCATTCATCGAGTTGATTGTAAGAAAACTTGGCAAGTTAAATTGGGAGATGTTGGCAGTATATATACAAGTGGCCAGAAATTAAGTTTAATGTTTACAAAACAAGAAAAACAGATGTTAATTTTTGATAGAGCATTCATATGAGAAATTCTCACATGAACAAGTACACCACAACTGAGAAAATAAAATGAGCATACACCTCAAGCACGGGGAATCTAACAGACTCAACACTGCACGAGAGACAGTGTTATATAGCAGGCTTTTATGTATTTATGTATTTAAGGTTATAAGAAGATATGCAAACTGTAAGATATAATTTTGTGATATTATATGACTTACACATTGCTATTGTAGCATAAAAAATGGGGTCACTGTTTCATGTAAAAATCAGCTATTTTGGTTAAGATGTTAGGTGAAATTAGCGAAATGTAAAAACGAATTAATTTATTTTGGTTTCATTAGATATATTTTGGCATAAATTTGGTACAAATTATTTACTAATATACATGTCTTCGAATTCCATGAAAAAAAATGTGGTCACCAAATTCATTTTTTGAATAAATTGCGAAAAGCTGATTTTTTTCTGTTATTTCTATATTAATTATCTCCCCCAAATGGAACAGGGGTTTGCTTAAAAGGTTCAATACTCTGCATGATTACCCAATAACACAATATACATGTGTTGCCCTGATATGAGTGAGACATGAAGATTTGTTCACCTGAAGAAAAGTCATGTTACCCTAGGGCAACGCCCGAGGGTAACATGACTTTTCTGAGGGTGAACTAATCTTCATGTCTCACTCATATCAGGGCAACAAGTGTTTTATTATACCGAATAAAAGACTATGACCTAATGGTGGCTTTGAGTTGTTGTTAACTCCCTTATTGAGTTGTTGTCTCTTTGACATACTCCCCATTTCCTTTCTTTTTTCTAACGAATGGAACAGAAAATGGTGTTTTATGCCCAGTCGATGAAATTCACTTTGTAGTACTATATCAGCACACCCAGTATCAGCACCTGATGTGAGGCAAGTATAGTACTAGGACAAAATGTAGCATGTCCTCCACAAGCTTAAATGGGGATATTTATATATTCTGGAAATGCAGAAAAGGCTGAAAATATCAACTTATTTTATTTTAGAGATACAATAATATTCAACAACAAATTTAACAATTAGACCAGGTTTGGCCTTTTTGAACAAATTCAACAATCAATAAAATTATGAGTCACTATCTATTCAACAATCAATAAAATTATGAGTCACTGTCTATTAAAAAAAACAAGAATTTTTCACACTTTCAATAATACTGTATATGCAGCCTCATTTGGACTGATAATTGTTAATGTTTATAGTAACATTACAGTTGTCTTTAAAATTTGGCATAAATGTGAAAATTCCTTTTGACATGTTTTTCGACCCTTCAACTTGTTTCATTTGGACATTTAAATGTTTTTCGGCCATCACGACACGATTATTTGCATGATCTTGCACATTCTGAATATTGCGTACTATTGTATCTAACTGTGGATCAACATTTTCATTTATAACTGCCAAATCAAAATCCTGATCAAAAAGTTCAGAAATATTGGAAAATTCTACATCCTGAACTGATACGTTATCAGTTTCAACTACTGGTTCTGTTACAATTTCAGTTCCCGGTTCTGTTACAACAGATACATTTGACTGGTCATTTGTTATTGTATGGTTTTTTTTTTGGTTCTGAACAAACAAGAGCATTTGTAAAAGTGTCAGATATTTTGCGTTTTTGTTTGTCGGTTACATGGCGTGAATAATGTTTCAAGGAGTTTTCACTCTTGTGACCAGATATTTTCATGATATGTCTGTCGTTTATTCCACCCATATCTAATATAGTAATACTAGAAGCACGAACACAGTGATTTGTGTATATCCTGGATAATTTTGCGATTCTAGAAATTGATGACATAAATTCAGCCAGCATATTTTTTCCAACCGCCATATTACAATACCAAGCACGGTCGGACAAATCAAAAATATCCTTCGGTTTTTGCCAGAGGTCCTTGCGATCAGGATGAAGTTTATCTAAATACTTTTCAAATGATAGAACCGGACATTTCTCACCTGAAAATAAAAAAAAAGTACATGACATGAATAAAATAGAAGGATATGGAGTAAATGTACATGAGACAAGATCGCAATAAATACAGGGAAAACCAATTTAACAATGGAACGCTTTTATTGTTTTTTTTTTCGCAACACTTTTATTGTTGTTCTTCATCTTCATGACATGTACACTACAGGTGTACATGTACATTAATAATGTAAGAAAATTCTGTTTTCCTGGTTTTATGATGTATACATAACAAAAAAAATAGTTTTGAGTCTACGGACAGTAGTGGCGGTACATGTAGCTTTTGTAAATTAGGGTTAAAAGCTGCAGGCACTTGAATTTTTTGCATATATATACCACGTATACGGATTCCTGTTCTTATCCGTGTCTTAGTGTAGGATTTAGTAGTGTCCGCCGTGAAATAGTGTCCTCTATGACTATTGGTCCCTATGATAAAGTCCGAGGACGGAATAAAAGGCATTGAAGACTATATAATAGTGTCCTCTGCATTTTCCCAATGCAATTTATAACAGGAAGGACACTATTTCACGGGACACTATTTTGGCTTACATTAGCAGGTTGGATTCCTTCTCAAAATTTCGTACGGGTATAAGCGTGTGTTATTTTCATGAAATCAACGTGACCGCTGACGGAATGTATTTTTCATGTCTTTTTGTAAGACGGTGACATGTTTTTATCTTACGATTGATTGATTTGACTGTACGGACAGTGTGCTGGCGTTCGTTTTTTCATAAATATTTGCGCTGAAAACACAGACACTTGATTATTTTGCATATAAGCATGTCTTATTTCATGAAATCAACCTGACCGCTGACGAAATGTAAAATTATTTTTGCAAGAAGGTGATCATGACAATAATTGTTTAAAAAAATACAACTTCTGCAAAATATTGGGAACCTTACCACCAGTTTCATACATCCGACCATCTGTCACAGTGCTCTCTCCCTGGTTTCCACGGTGGTTTTTGTCGAGTTCATCGATGGCTTGATACACATAACGCCTGCCAGTGTCGTCTGTTGATATTTTGAAAGTTTCTTTTGACATCTCTCGCAGGTTCTCTCTCCCACGTCTACACAAGTACAAAACGATTTCAAACCAAACGTTGAATTGTAAACCATATGGCGTATTCGTGTCAAATACGGGAGTTTCCCCATTATATAAACGCACAAGGTCCTGTTCAGAAATTGGTTCGTGGTGATCGATGGCACCCTTTCCCTTTCTTTTCAAATCTACACAAACTGCAGAAAAAACTTCATTGCTGCTTATAAACGATTTTTCACTGATAATATCAATGTCCCTGTTTTCCTTTATGTATCGTTTAAGTCCGTATCTAATGTTCTGAAAAGCACTTTTCTTGAATAATGTCCCATCACCTTTTCTAGCACCTGCATAAAATTCTTTCAATGCTAAATTTAGATCCGTCAGCTCGTATGACTCAAATTCTGTATTTTCCCGTCCACTTTCCTTTAAATAGTCGCGGAAACATTTAACAGCAGAAACTGTGGCTCTTTTAGTACTTATAGAGTCCTTGTTTTTTAAAAGAGCTTGAATTTCATCCTCATTTGGGACGTGGAATCTTTGTGCCATTTTGATTACATTGTCGTCTGATGAAAATTAATTTTCGGCACTCTCTGGATTTTACGTTACTTGTATTTTGGGTCAAGAACGATAACTCTAATAAAATTCAGTGCTCCGAATTAGGGTAACATGATGACCGGGTAACATGACGTCTCCGGGTAACATGATGTTTTGTTAAGCCATCCACGTGACTATTTCGTGCAATTTTATTGGTCACTTGTACTGTATTATAAATAGAGGTATAATAATAACATATCTTTATTTCCAAATCAGGAGCCCACAAGGAGCAATGAGAGCAACATATACAAGAGAAGAACATAATTTACAGAGACACTAATATATAATAAGATAGAATACTGTTTATGATTTATAAATGTTTCTGTTAGCTATATAGATCAGATTTGAACATAAGGACACAATAATGATAAATAATAATAATAATAACAATAATGATAATAATTCTTAGTCATTTTTTCCAATATGAATTAAGCAGTGGCTGATAAAAACTCATGATCTTCATTACTCAGAATAAATATTAATTTTGATTCATTTGAAAGTGTTAGAAAATTTATATATTTTATTCCAACAAGATTGAATAAAACAGATCTTTTATCCTTTAATTTAGGATAAATACATAAAAAATTAGTTTCATATTCAATTTGTTCCGTACAGCAATTTTTGCAAAACCTTTCTGATCTTTGAGTATTAGAAAAACGTCCAATTTCAATTTATAACCTATGTAACCTTTTGACCTAAAAGTGGCATGTTTGATCGAATTTAACTATTTTAGGACATTGAAATCTGTTTCGCAACATTCCCATAGTGAATTCAATTTTTTGTAATATGCGCGGCAATGATACGCAGTTTTAAACCCCTGTACTACCTTAATAAAAGGAATTAAAGTATCACAGTTTTAAATAATTTTTATTAATTAGAATGACCCACTCTAACCATATGTGAATTATTCAGCTTATTGATTTATTCTGTAAGTATATGAAACTAATCATCCTCTTTAAAGAGACAGTTTCTGTCTGAGCTGCACCAGAACCTGTTCAAGTTATTGTCCTTTTAAGACATACTAAATTGCACAAGAAAGTGTTTGTAAATGTCAACAGAACTGCACCAGAAACTGTTCCAGTCACGGTCTTGTTAATGTCAACAGAAATGCACCACAGCCATTCCTATTCATGGTCTTCTTAATGTCAACAGAACTGCACCAGAAACTGTTCCAGTCACGGTCTTGTAAATGTCAACAGAACTGCACCAGAAACTGTTCCAGTCACGGTATTGTTAATGTCAACAGAACTGCACCAGAAACTGTTCCAGTCACGGTCTTGTTATTATCAACAGAAATGCACCACAGCCATTCCTATTCATGGTCTTGTTAATGTCAACAGAACTGTTCCAGAATCTGTCCCAGTCACGGTCTTGTTAATGTCGACACAAGTGCTTCAGTTTCTGACCTAGACATGGTCTTGTTATTTTCAAAAGTGCTGCACAAAAACCTGTTCCCGTCATCGTCTTTTTAATGTCGACAGAAAATGTCCAAACCGATCAATGCTTTAAACAACTAAATATCATATGAATGTTTTGATGGAACACATGTTGATAGTTGAAATATTCAAAATCCTACCATAGTTTCCAAGTTGTGTTTGTATTGTTTCTGTTTTAGTTTGAAATGCACCGTAGAGATATACGGTATCGAAATAAACACCTGTAAATATAATTTACAGTAGCTTCTCCATAGAGTTATTATTTTTTTTTCTTTTGCAGCAATTTGGCTTGATTTGAAAGATTGTAAACCTTTTCAAGCAACTGAAATGAGCGGTAAATATTTTTTTAATTAAGTGATGTGTTATCATCCCCATTAAGCTGAAATCTCGGCGAACATTTTAGATAAGAAGAATCACCTGTAATAGGTTTAGTCCAGTTGGGTAATGTTAAGTCCGGTTGCGAAAAATGTAAACAAATTTCTTAAGTTACATAGGATAACGTTTTTTCTCTCTTCATGATAATGTTAGATTCATTTTTTTTTATAATTGAAAATTAACCTTTAACTAAATTTTACCCGGCTAATTAGGGGTGGTTATATGCAGTTAATTTTTCCCTTATCAGATAAAACAAGCCATCCCTCCTCTATGTTGGTTGAACCAAAGAAAAAAGTCCCTAAAGTTATTTTTCTGAAATTCCAGAAAATAGTTTTTATCATAACCCATGAAAATGCAAATTTATTTATTTAATTATTTTTTTTCTTAATAAAAAATATTTCTTCTTTCCCATGCTAATCATGTTAAAATATTAAAAACTTATGGATTCAGAAATTATAACATATCCAATGAAGACCGTCAGCTTTATGAGAGTATGACAATATTATTATAATAAAGAAACCATATCTCGAGACATTCAATGATTTTCAAAGATAGTGGTATTATTTCCATAAAACATTCATTTCATATAATTACTTAAAAAGTATAATTTGTAGATGTAATCTCGGTTGTGGTTTCCGATTATGTAAACATCGTAAATATTTACGGCAATTCTGAGATAATTAACCTTGCCGTTGTCATGGACAATTTCTATGTCTTTGCTATACATATTTACCGGAATTGTTTTAAGCTTTTTGCATTGTCATTATTGAGGACGGTGTTGAAATAATAAATGTTTTTGTCACAAATTACAGAATCTACAGAGAAACCATTTACTTCTCTAGGATCAACTGCCATTACAGCTGAAGAGGCCACTATTACACTTGAAGGTAATTTTTAATAAATTAATTGGTGTAGATGGAGGCAAAATTGTTCTTTTTAAACATTCAGTAGGCTTGTAAAAATACATTGTAGGTTTTGTTGACGTTGACGTTTTTCGATTATCCCCTTCATCAGTGGCCGTCGAAGTGTAAGGGGTGGTTGATTGACCATTGACGGATTGTTAACTGATCCATAACGTACTGGTTACTGATTAGTGACGGATTCGTGACTAACAGATGTTTTTTTTTGTATTTTACTGATAAGTACGAATGTATTCATATTTCACATATTCCTGTCGTCAACTATACATATTGTATCTATCAGTCAATCACATTTGACAAATATAAACAATTATAAGACGAAACCAATTAATGCTCAAGATAGTGTAATCAAACATTTTGTGAGTGTAAATGAAACTTATGTTAAACAGAAATGTTGCAAGAGTATCCAGAGAATAAATTGCCGAATTTTTGGATTTTGGACATCATTTTAGGATTATGGCTTTTCAATCCTGAAAAAAAAAACAATATTATAATCTATATAATAATCCATAACCTTGCAGCTATTTCGATTGAGAAATATTTCTTTCAAATAGATCGATTTTTCGTCATATTAAGGTGTTTCCTGTTTTCAATCCCTAAATATATATAATTGGTGTCGTTATTTTTTCTGCACTCTTTATATAAATGAAAATTTTAAAGTAATAAGCCAAATGTTAGTCCTTTGTTTCTGGTACAGAATTTTAGGTTAATTTTGTGTTCTCAATTATCCATGAGCCAAAGATTTTATTAACTATGAAATATTTCATATGTTTTGATTTCACTATTTTGTAGATGTCGGAAATATTCTTGTTGTATGGAATGAAAAAGATAACAGGAAACACCTACAATGGCCGAAAAACATAGCCACATGCCAGAAAGTAAATAGGAATTGCAGAAGAAAAACCCACAATAAAAATACAAAAGACAAACATAAACAACGATAGGAACTCGGGACAGCCGGACTTGGTACTGGCACTAGCAAAAGCCAGCGGTAGGGTTAAACCGGTTCATGGGTACCCAAACCTCCCCTTTCTCTGTCCCGTTTCCCTATAGTAGAATTAACATACGAATAAAACCCATACAGGTAGACTACTAACTCCATGACCGCAATCTAGAAAGGAAAAATGGGGGAACAAAACGTAATTTTGAAAGATGGGTCAAAGAGTGCTTGCCGCTAAACTGCCGGCTAGCTCAAGGAGCCTAGTCTGCTGGTAAAACACTGTCGCACTACGGAAGGAAAATCAAATTCAAAACTCCCAATGGGTTTGGTAAAGAATCATCATGTATTTCAGTAGACATCGGCAGTATCAGTGAGAGGCCAGTATGTGTGTAAAATCCTCAGGTCATTGGATCCCAAAGCTAATTTAACGGACACGTGTAGAATATCCTGTCGATATCCCCTATTGCGTAAAGAATGTAAGTTACGTCCCAGTTTTTCTGGATTTTTAATCAGTTTCTTACATTTTTTAACAACATTTCCGTAAAATCGAGGACGGGAAATGCCCTTAGAAATAAGCTGTTTGCGAGTATCTCAGTCTTGGTGTCGTAATAACGTCTTCCCCCCAAATACAATTTATTTTAAAAGTTGAATACATTCTGGAATGTTCAACGGTAAGTTGGGGAGGGTCTTTGTGAATAAAACGCAACTATAAATTCGCTATTGTTAATAACTAACAAATGACATATTGATATCATGTGCTGTTTTCAGCTTTGCCTATAACAAATATGTACGAACAATATGCATAGCAATATACATGTATTGCATTAGAGTTGCAGTTAAAAAAATGGCTATTTTGATGAAAAGTCATGTAAAAGGTGGAATTAACCACAAATCTTTTGTCAACAATCCGTAAATATTTGATTGATGGTGCGAAATAAGATTATAATCGCCCTTTAGCAATCAGAAGATAACATGTTTTTTTGGCTTACCAAAGTCCTAAAATCAAATTGGAATGTTATTTTGCAGGACTAATATATGCTATGATTGCCGCAATTCTCGTATCTGTTGTATCCTCTACCATTTTATACCTATTCATTGCGAGGACAAAAATGGCTGCTGAAATTGTCAGAAATGTATGTATTTATTCAAATCTTTATAGAAGAACTGTAATGTTTTGTCATATTATTAACGTAACGTTACATTTACCGACGGGGATGAATAATACAAATACAGTTATTGTATCAATTGTAGATTTAATAGCAAAATAAAATGTTATTTGACGATGTTTATTGAAGCATGTAGACTGTTGTTATTAACAGCCACAAGGACTGACATCCTTAGATGTTCAATCAATGAACTGTTTTTACGATTCTAATAACTTATGTCATATATATATTTTTAATCGGACTCTTAGACTATTATACTGTTCCAATATTTTTTATGTAAAATACATAGTCGTAAAAAGTGTATTTTTTCCCCATTGTTTAGAAAAGAACTATTTACCGGTTAATAGTATAAAGGCCGGTAAATAGTTCAAAGACTATTAACTGGTCAGAGAATAGCAATGTGATCAGTTTCGCGGACTTTATGCGACAACGTTCATTGGTCAGTTATCGTGTCAGTTCCGCATTATTGACATTTTTAATCGTGTTGTGAATGGAGGCAAAAAAATGAATCACTGTTTTATTTCTTTTTCACTTGATTTTCATTATTTTAAAAACATGTTAGATTCGGTACAATAAACACTTATTTTTGGCTATTCCAAAAATAGCAAGTATATGGTACCCCATGACACCACATATTTCCCTTCGCTTCGCCATTTTGTTATGAACATTTTTCCTTTTGATGTTTCTTAGTTTCATGAATATGTCGTGATAAAAACAAAAACAAAAAAAAAATCTTAAAATTTGACAAGGATTTTTTTTATTATAGGTCCTAATCTTAATCCAATTTTGTTGGTCCCAATGTACTAATTGTAGAGTGTCATGAAACACACTTTTGTATAAACATACGATTATCTATCTGTCGTTTTTTTTACAGATTTATTATAAAAGACTGAATTTTATGCTATGATCTTGACCCCTTACCTTTATGACCGTTTACTTTGGTCTTGTATTCTAAATGATTACTTTGATATATAGTTTCACTTTACCTAAAGGTTTAAAACTTATATACATAACATTTTCTTTCCGAATCGTCTCAAGGGTATTAAGCATCCGGGAAGTCATCGGAAAGCTATGGTTAAAATCTAGCAAATGATGGGCATTACATGCCAAACCTTTCGCCATTATACTTCTTAAGATATTTATGGGTGTGACCCCTCCTAAACGGAGGCTGACCCGGAGGGTCCCGGGATATAGAAATAGGACCCATTCCGTGGTTGTGCGGGATTAATGTCAGAATTTCCCGTCCCATGGCCCTTTCCATACCCCAAAGTGATTATTTATCAACAAACATGTTCTCGTCTTGATATAGCTGAAATATTCCTGAGTAGACGTTAAACAATATTCAATCAATCAATCAACCAACCTAGAAGAATAACTATCCTTCCGAGAATAGCAATGTTGGGGAAAATCTTGCAACAGCCAATAACTGTCAAATAGCATACCACACGGTTTAACTCAATAATATCATACCACACGGTTTAACTCAATAATATCATACCACACGGTTTAACTCAATAATATCATACCACACGGTTTAACTCAATAATAGCATACCACACGGTTTAACTCAATAATATCATACCACACGGTGTCCATCCAAATAAAACGAAGTTCTGTCACGTCGTAACAAATAGTTCCCCTTTTTCTTTTACAGCTTTAGAGAAAACAAGATTTTTGAACTTGGCAGATAACTCCATTACAAAAATAGAATTTTTACGCTACCAAGGTCCTTAAAATCCACCTAGAATACAAAGTATCAGAATAATAATTCGCATAGCTTTGCTCAAGGATTTTCAGAAAAAACGAAAAATGATAGTAATCAGAAAATTTTAAAGAAGGTCGGGCACTTGTGGTGAAAGGTCATAAAATGTTATTAATAAGGTACAGCTATAATTAAAAAAAAAACAATTATTTTGACCGAAACAAAAATATAATACATGTTTACAAAAGTCTGAACATTATTGATAGTTAAATTGATTAATTTAATTTCTTTCTTCCTACTTTGTACTTAATATAAACAAACTTGTTTTTGTTAAGAAGGAATATTAAAATTAAACATAATCATTATTAGTTGTTTTATAAATTCATTGGTGTATTGCTGACATTTACATGTACATGATATGATTTTGAATGCAATACTTTTACATGATAAACATTTTTCACTTGAAATAATTGATATTTTAACAGCGCAAAATGGCAGAAAAGCATATGGAAGTTCTTATACAGGACCTGTTTTCTGTTGAATTTGAAGATCCAAACGATGCAACAACTTTATGTTTGAATGTGCCACCAATTTCGCATAGGAACATGGTATTCAGCTTGAACCATACGAACATCGAGATCTAGTAGACAGTATTGCTATTTGTATAAACAACGAAGGGATATGGAGTAAATGCACACGAGACAAAGTCTCTACAAATATATGGTAACGCCAAGCAATGGAACAACGCTCTTATTGTTGTTCTACATCTTTAAATCACAATGAGGCCTTCTACATTTGGCTTTGCTTATACTTCAAAGAAGAAGATGGCTCCTAGTTTGAGCGAAATTCTTTGCTAAATGTCAAACAAAGCCAGATCTATGTCTTTAATTATTCCATGGATGCGGGATCGTCAACATTAATAGACTGGTAAATTGTTTCTACAATCTATGTCATCCGTTGCCCAAAAAATTACTCGCGTCTCAAGATAGTTGACAATTACAACATATAGACAAACACAGGGAACTCATCAAGTCGATTGTTAGAAAACTTGGTAATATAATATAATGAGATGTGGGCACTATAAACAGATGGTCGAAATAACAGTTTGATATAACAAAAAATAATTAATACGAATATTTGAAAGTATGATAGTATATACATGTGAATAATTCTCTTACAAGTACATCATCACTGAAACACATAAAATAGCATACACGTCTTGCACGGGAAATATTATCAACTATTCAAACTGAAGGAGAGACATACTCCTGTCTTACATAAACAATGAAAGTATATGGAGTAAATGTACATGACACAAAATGTTTATGGTAGTGTCTCCATCACAAACGTATGTTTAAGCACGATTGTCACGCTGAAGGGAAATATTAGTATGTATTATAATATTACGACGTCAGCATTTGGTCTTTTGTTTGATAGCTTCAATAATGTGTGATCAAATGATGAGTTGATTACATGCATTTTGATTGTTGTTTTTTTTTTCTTTCTAATCGATATTTTTTTTTCATCATATAGAACAATCTAGCAAGTGAGAGTAATTTAAGGACGGTTATTTAGCTTATTAATTGTAATGTAGCGTTGCATGGTGATCATGTGTGACAGCCTAGCACTGTAGATCTTGGTTTCGTGTTTCAATACAGAATTAAGTGTAAAATATTATGATAGGGTTACAAAAAGTAACGTTAGGCTGATATAATGTGTGAATAAACTTCCTTACAAAATTTACTGATCAACTGCACTACAGAGAGAGCAAAAAATTGCTAATTAAATTTAATTTATTTTGCTGTTATTCATATTCACCGACTATGACAAAGATAGAAGTTCTGTCACACGTGATAACGAATACTTTGTATTTGTTTACAAAAAAAAAAATGTATACTTGACATCGCACACTTTTTTTCCACCCCTATGATGCATTTCTTCTGAGACTAATGAAGGATGCTAGATCCTTCAATTCAACTTTTTAGACCCATCTTTCGATAAATAGATCCCGTCAATATATCCTCCAGAGAAATGAAGACTACAAAACTCATTGATCTTAGATAAATTTGAACCTACTTTTCGCATTCGAAGAAAAATGTTAACTTGGTACTAAAATTTACGACAGAAGGTTCAATAATTTATTTGCAATAAGAATGAAGGAGTATAAAATGTGAAATGATTTGCTGACTTTGGAATTGGAGGAACGCTCGTCAATCAATTTAATATCACTTGAGTAATTGAGTCAACATTATAAATAATCGTCATATCTATTTTTAAAAAGAAGGTCAGTTCGATTTGACCGCCCTTTTTGTTGGCGAAATAGACAAAATCCGTGAGTAATGTGTTCCACCTGTTTGTTAATCGATTTAACACATTTGCAAAGAGATCATTTCAATTAACATTTAGCATGATATAGGCTCATAATTATTATAAATCAAACTTATAAAATCTTAAGATTAATAAACTTTTAAATAGCTGACCCATATGTCGTCAACATTGAAGTTCACAGTTTGCTGTCGTCAATTTCGTGACATGTCTTGTACGAAGTTTTTCGATACGGTATCATATGAAAGTATCTACTAAAAAAATTAAAATCATACCAATCTGCGACTTTCTGTGCAATATGAAACGGGAAGTATTTGACTATCTCAGATTTCGGTCTCCCCAGCAGTGAACAATACTGAAGAAATAATGTCCACCACTGCAATGTTTTACCATCGAAAATTTGGAGTTTTAACATTTCCAAAGGGTTTAACTGTAGTAATCGTACTGGCTGTTGGTGTTTGGTCCTGTATTGTGAATCTTGTTCCTAATTCCAGTTCTTCGTTTAATTGACGCTGTGTTTGCACTTCACACCGCAGCTCTTCTTCCTGTTGCTCATTTCTCAACGTAAGCTTCATGAGTTGGTCCTGAAGCCGTTTAACTGCCTCTTTATTTTCTTCGTCTTCTACTACGTGTTCTGTTCTGTCTTCATCCATTTCAACCTGAACTATAATTTTGCTGGAGTTATAACGAAAAAGTCTATTTACTGCAGATTGACCATTACTTCACCAGGGTGTACCAACTAAATCGTTTAACATTTCTGCATGTAAAAATTGGAGTAATAATAAAAATATCGAAAAATATCGAAAAATTTAAAGATAACCGAACAGAATTGTCAAGAACCAAAGTGGAAGAGGAACAAAAAGACAATGTAGATGGAAATTCACCGGAAAATTGTAGAGCACAATGGCTGTGACTTGGTACCGGCATTTCAAAATTATAATTTGAAAAAAATACAATATAAAAGCTTTAGATCTTTGATATAATCTCTCGTGCATTACATTTATAATGCGGTACTTTTAGCTACTATTGTTATCTTTTTTTCTCTGCAATCACAGTATACTAGCTACTTAAAACAAGTTTTTCCTTATAAGATCGCATTTTTCGTGATTGCTGAGGTGATACATCATTTTGATAAGCAAGTGCGAAACAAATGTCTGTGTACAAAAACATTAAATTAAATAAACAGTATGTTAAAGAATATTTTCAGGCTCCAAAATTAAAAACATACGTGTAGATTTGTATTTACCTGTAACTATTCCAGTCAGCCAATGATGTTAGAGAGTTCTTCACTTCATAATATGATCGAATACATCTAAAATAAGAGACATATTCTATTTCATCGGCGGGGGAAAATGGACTTTATTTATTCATTACATTTTAATCACCGACCATATTCGAAACCCAATTTAGGGTGTCTCCATTGGGGGTCCCTTTTCCGGGCTTATTTTTTTCCGCTTTCCCGTTTCAAAGACGGAAAAATATTTTACAAAGTTCAATTTTTAATTGTTCACGCTTGACACTCTTTCCCGTTTCAACGTCCATTTTTCGGATATTTTTTTTGCCTTGATCCCGTTTCCCATTCGCTTAAAAAGACAAATCCCGGTTTCCGCTTAGAACCCCTTGATACCTTGTTTTGTAGAAGATTTTAAAATATTCCAACGTCTTGAAGAAGTTTTATATGTTGAGATATGCCTTTAAATGAATCTTCACATACATTTGTTTGAAAAGTCAGGTATTTATTGTTCGGTTACAACTGAATCTACACAAATGGCCAAGATAATTCATTTTTTTTCATATTTCACTGTATCATATAACTGTAAAGAATGGCTTTCATGGATCTTTTCATAAATATGTTTGAAAAGTCGAGGTTTTTTTTTGTTTAGTTGAAACTAAATCTTAACAAATGTCAAAATAATTCATTTTTTAAAATATATTACTTTTACATATCCACTTAAAAAAGTTTCATACGTTGCGATATGGCTTTTCATGAATCTTTACATAAATATACAAAACAGTCAGGTTTTTTTATAATGCGGTTTAACTTGAATCTTTACAAATGACCAAAATAATTCACTTTTTTAAATGTGAAAAAGAAAGGAAATGGGGTAAATGTCAAGGAGACAACATCCCATATCCAGGTTAAAACGACCCAAACAAACGTATTTACTTTAACATATCCTTTTGAAGAAGTTTTATACATTTGTATGTTGTGATAAGACTTTTCATGAATCTTTGAATAAATATTTTTGAAAAGTTGGGTTTTATTGTGCAGTTTAAACTAAATTTTACAAATGACTAAAATAATTCATTTTTTTAATTGTTTTATTTTTTAATATCCTTTCGAAAAAAATATCCATGTTGCGATGTGGTTTGTAATGAATCTTTAAATAAATATGTTTGCAAATTCAGGGTTTGAATTGTGCGGTTTAAACACAATTTTAACAAATGACCAAAATAATTTTTTTAAATATTTTACTTCATCATATCCTTTCGAAGAAGCTTTATATGTTGGGATATAGCTTTTGATAAATCTTTGCATAAATATGAACGTGAATTTTTGTTTTTTTTATTCCGTTTATTTTTCATTCCCTCCCGTACATTCCATTTGCGTTGCAGTCAACATATGACGTATATAAAACAGACAGCGTTATCTCGGTATTTGTACTTAAGTGATTTGAAGGGACATAAATTGTCGAAATGCGCATATGCAGAAAATAAATTCACAGTAACTTCGGTATTTTGTTATTTCTTATAATTATTTGCAATAGACAGGCTATATTAAACATATTTCTATAGATGTAGAAAAATCTTGACCGTTTGAAACTAAATCTAAACTTGGACTAGTATATTAGTCCCAGATGTGAAATTCTGAAAATTTTATAAAATATAAAGTGAACTCCGTCCAACTACGATCACGTGTTTTAAAACGACCAATCGCTTTAAACAATGTAAAGCAGCGGCGATGTGCATTTAAATTGCAATTCGCGAAAACTTCGCGTCTGCTTTTTGAACGCACTTGAAATCTGTCACACGTCAGATTTTGGCTGTCGCGGAATCACTTTTAAGTGAACTTGAATTGCACTTGAGGAACGCTCGTCAAATATTCTTGTTTGGCAAGAAAAACTCGAAGGCTTTTGTACATTGACAAACTACTTTTCGAGATAACTTTTTCGACTTCGTCATTTCTTACAATACGCCCATAGAAAGTTTTGAAAGTGTCAATGTTGATCACATTTTTCTAGATAATGGTCAAGTCCTACGCTTTTAAATAAATCCCTAAACAATTAATATATTCAGAATCACCTTGTTCTAAAAGCTTGATGAAAATAATTTTACAAAGCCTATCATTTGGAAGAATTTGTAAACGGGCGAAATAGTTTACTCGTTGTCTATTCATAAAAGCATTTATTGGTTCCCATCCCAATTCCAAAAATAAAGCAGATTTTGGCACACTCATTTTAGTATTCATTATCAATTTGCCCATTTTGTACTGTATGCTTTCCAAAACGTCTAAGTGTGCAACCGAAGAAGGAAACCAAACCGAACAACCATGTGCGACCGATGGTCGTAGTACAGAGTGCCACAAGGCATCGCCAAAACTTATTCGTTTAAAGTCACCGTGTTCACCGAGAACTCCTATACAATAATTTAGTTTCCTAGTTGCATTCTCTTTTACATAAGAAGATAAACGGTGATTGAATTTTAACGTTCTAGAGAAGTAAACACCAAAATAACAGACAATTTATCAGTTGATTTCCGATGTCAATACCGATTCCCTCATCATTTAACATTTTAACAAGATCATTCATGAGTATTGAAAAAAGAGCAGGGGACAAATCACAGCCCTGTTTTAGTCCAATATCTTGACTGAACCAATCAGTCGTGAAATCGCCAAAACAACTTTATTTGAAACCCCGTCATAGAGAGAACGTAGTAAGCGCCAACATTTACCTTGTATCCCGTTTTCCCATGAAAGATAGAAAAGTCCCTCTCTCCAAACCCTATCGAAGGCTTTTGATAAATCTAAAAAGGCGATATAACTTTTCTTCATAAGATTTTTTTGTAATTTTCATAACCGTGTAAGGTAAATAAATGATCTTCTAGGCGTCTATCCTTTTGAAAAGCGCCCTGGGATTCTCCAAGAATACTGTTTTCTTCTAAATAAGAAATAACATGGTTGTCTAATATTTTCGAAAATACTTTGTACACATTGGAGGTAAGAGTAATTCCGCTGTAATTATCGAGATAATTTGTAGGACCCGATTTATGTATTGGCTTGGTAATCCCCTTTTTCCGGTCGGACGGGTGACCTCTAAGTCTGAAATAGCAGTAAACAAGTCAACTAAGGAACTTAACATTGGTTCACCTCCATATTTTATAAACTCATTGGGAATACCATCTTCCCCAACAGCCTTTCCATTTGCTAAACCTTTTAATGTTGAAACAATTGTTTCTCTTGAAAACTTAAGTATAAACATATTTTCCGTAGGAATCGTATTTTTGTCTAATTCATTAACACGATTCATTATGTTTTTCTTGAAGAGAGAAATATCACCCGTGTCATCTGTTTTCCCTATACTACTAAAATGTCTTAACAGTGAACTCTCAATTTGTTCCTTATCGTCATATATTATATTCTTATCAACAGGGTCGATAATTTCAGTTACATCAACCTTCTTGTCTACCTTTTAGAAAATCCCAGAAACCTTTACTTTTATCGCTTGCATTGGTGCATCTTCTATTAAAGTCTTTTACTTTAGTTTCGAATTCTCTCCGACGAATAGCATTCTGAACCATTTCCTTGCGCCGAGTGTATGACTTCGTAAGGCAAATACCTAATGGACTATCTGACGAACGACTCTTATCGTGAATTTTTTTTTAGTCTGTTCGCTTCTCGTCTCTGTTTGATAAGTAAAGCAATCTCACGGTCCCGAAACCTTCGATAATTTTTAACAAGCTTAACTTTTTTAATCGTTTCATCCGCTGCGTCGGAAACTGTTTTAACCCAATTTCCCCAAATCTCATCAATATTACCACCTTTTAAAACTTGTTTGAAAGAGTTTTCAACGAATTTCTTATTCAAAGAGGCTTGAAAACTCTCCAAATTTGTGCTATCTTTTATTCTCCAAAAAAGAAAAGGTTCTTTAGCCTTTTTAACTTTTAGAGGAGAATTTAGGTTTATGAGGACGCGAACCATCACGTAATCACTATAAAGATCTAACGATCCTTCTTCATCTATTTAATCAGAAATTACTTTATTACATAACCCATCAGACAGCATTATGTAGTCTAAAGAAGATCTTCGGTTGTGTAAAACCCGGATATAAAGGCCTTTACAACATGGCAGTGTATTTACCATTCTGAGTTCGCTCGCTTCGATAAACTGGATCATTCGTCTGCCGTTATAGGAAGAAGTGGTGAATAAAAGGATATGGAGTAAATGCACATGAGACAAAGTCTCTACAAATACATGGTAAAAAACAAGTAAAGGAACAACGCTTTTATTGTTGTTCTTCATCTTGAAGTCTTCAACAATGAGCTTTGCTCATACCTCATAGTAAGTTCAAGACGGCCCCTAGCACCGGTTTAAGCGGAATTCTTTGCTATTTGTTGAGCAACGCTACATCCATGTCTTTCTTGGTCATGGGTGCGGGATTGTCAACAAACATCAATTAAACTGGCAAAGTGCTCTTACAATGACTGTCATCCTTTGCCCGACAAAAGCACTAGTGTCTTAAGCTAGTGGACAACTACAACATATAGACAAACACAGGGCACTCATCAAGTCGAATGTAAGAAAACTTGGCGTTATAAAATAGTTAGTGTCTTTTTCCAAAACATTATTATCAGAAAAGGCACACTTTGTTACACATTTTGCATTAAAGTCACCCATAAGAATAGCTTCATGCCCTAAATTGGTGAGGCTAGAGACGTTAACTAAAATTTCGTGAAACAACTCATCTGTCGTTGACCTGGCAATATCGTCGTTCTGGAAGTACGCTACACAAACAGCTGTCTTGACCTTTCAACAAAGCCCAAAGACGTTCAAAACGGTCATCTTTACTACCCAGTAAATTATCATCAATAATAGTTAGACGGGGACCAACACAGATACCGATGCCGCCCTTATCTTTCCCGTTTGCTCTACAATTTCCTATCCAGTCATATTCATCGCTAAATTTCAACGGTCTGGAATTTGTTTTCAGGAAAGTTTCTGCGACTCTGAAGAGGTCCACTTCATCCCTGTCTAATATCATGTTAATTTCACGGACTTTTTCCTTCACGTACAATGTCTGTGAACTGACCTCATGTGACTCTTCTCCACGAAACCAGCACGTTATCTCATTTCCTGGAGTTCGAATAGTGTGACTATCATTATGACTTTTAAATTTTTATGAATGACTTAAAAAATTTGCTTCTTACAAAATGTTCTATTAAAGTATTTCTAATTTAACTTAATACTGAGTAAATCTTATAAATAATATTTAAATTAACTTACTTTTTGTAAGAAAAACAGAACATCATTTGTATTTAAAAATCTTAAAACAACTGATTTTTCTTCAGTAAAGATAATTTAAACTTGACTTTGGTTTACTTTTTTCTGAATTTGTAAATAAAATATTGAAGTGTCAGCGCTGGTGTTATTTATATATGACCTAACACCAGATGTCCTGTATTTAAATCAGGTGAGGTAATAATAAATGGACATCTCGTCGTGCCATACTCATAGCAGGAATACTGCAGTGGAATCATGTTAAGTTCTATTCATTACACGTCACATAAAAAAATATGATCAAGCACTGGCTGTCCTACTACTAACTGCATGCATATAGTATTCTAATCAGATGAAGTAATATTCAAGACATTTTCTGTGAGATAAAATCTGTTCAATTAATAACACTATTCTGTAAATTATAGATCGTTTCAAACTAGGTTTCCAGGATTCGATTCAAGTTAAACATTGATCACAACAGGACCCGTGAGAATTATTTTAATCGCCCTCTGA
Organism: Modiolus philippinarum; assembly: GCA_002080025.1. NCBI lineage: Eukaryota > Metazoa > Mollusca > Bivalvia > Mytilida > Modiolidae > Modiolus > Modiolus philippinarum. The sequence continues at coordinate 26,974 of MJUU01028458.1, forward strand.
CACCAATCGCACTACATGGTAATTCGATTAATCGATGGCCGGTAAACTGCAAAAATTGATACAACGACAAGGTCGGTTTTTGTTGTTCCTTTCACAATGAAGAAAGTGTCTATGACATAACATTATACGAACATAGAAATGAACAAATAAGGGGATATAGTAGAAAGTCTTAAACAATGATATCTGAAAGAACTATTTATGAAATTCAACATTTATGTCCAACGTTTAATGGATCTATAATCTATGTATATTTGACACAGTTAGATTTTAATTTGAAATCATAATCATTAATTTTTCAATAATAATAAAAAAACATAAACATATATAGTTTGTAGCCAACTATAATAATCTAATTTTCAATGTTTTTCCAAAAAAACAAAATTTGGGAGCTTACTCAAAACCGGAACAAGCTCGATTTACTTAGCAATACAAACGCCAGAGAAGTGTCAGGGGCAGATATCATCCCTCACATACGCAAATAGGCAGTCACAGGGCAAAGTATAGAATCTGGAATTCTGATGAGTGGAATGTTCAGAATTCTATTACCAGTTTGAATAGTTTTAGACCACTCAAACAACACAAGCATAACGTCTCCGGAACAGAAAATTTTACGTCTAGTTAACTGTTTTTTCTGGTCGAAACTAGTGATTGTATCAGGAACAAGGTTCGATTTCATTGACATGAGGAAAAATGCAAATAAAAACAAACACCAATACACACAATCACAGGAATTATTGAAATCAAAAAAATTTGACATCTCCAGTAAAATATTAGGTGTAATCGGCTATGCCTGTTTAATAAAATGTTGCTTATATTCAAATAATCCTTTAATGAGTGATTTAAATTGAAAACTTTCTAAATGCGGGAAAGGGTAATCAAGAATACTGCGATAACTTTGACGATATGAATATAATTGCTTATAGAATCCACTGATTTAAACGATCTACTCAAAAAGTGGGCGTAACAACATATAGTACTTAAGCTTGCGGGTATACTACACGAATCAAAATAACAGGAAAGCTCTTCATTGTACTAATAAATTCTTTCTAGTCCCCATTGCATAAGCAGCTCTGGATGAAAGTTTAAGATCATTCTTTAACTACTTTAATTCATAATCTGAAAAAGGTAATTCAAATTTTGAATTAACAAAATATACATTTTACCAATCATGAATAAATATGAAAAATATGTCCTCTACAGAATACTCCTGTAATGTCATATTTGAAGACTGAAAAAGGCTTTCGAATATTTGTCTGATAAATGTCACCTAGATAAAAAGTCTGCTAGTCTATTTTCTGAACCAGGTAAATGAACAGCTCGAAATTCATGAATGGCGGCAACAAAACATAGTTCTCGCAAACACTTTTGTAGAAATATATCTCTGGATTTCCCAGTGTTTATTACTGTTACAGATGCTTTATTATCACATAAAATTCGTATTCTTTTGGTCCTGAAAATTTAACACAAACTATAATTGAAAGCAATTCTAGGCAATTTATATGGAGCTTAGACTCTTGAATGAAAGATGAGAAAACTCGGGGGAAAAATCGACCATGAAACCATCCACCGCAACCAGAAATACATGCATCTGACGAAAATATTTCTTCCGACAAAGACTGAATCTCGCACAATTTAGTTAATTTCTTATGTGACCATGCTATCAGAACTTTGCGTATATCTTCTAATTTATCATCAAGAATTTGGAGAATAAGATCATCAGTATCACAAACAATTCCTAAAAATTCCATTCGTGTGGACGGTGGAACGGCCTTACTTGCCGATTCATGCAACCCACAAGAAGCCAGCAATTGTTTTTATTCTCTAAAGGCCCTAACCGATCTACCAGCTCCGTCAACTCCTGCAAAATCGTCCAGATAAATCAGAACATCGAATCCTATCAGCCTACATATGTACGCTACTGCATTCGTAACACGCTGACAAATATGTGCTGACGAGCACAATCCCATCTAAAAAACTCGATCAAAATATAGATGATTGTTCCATTTGAAACCGACCAAATGAATATCGTGCAAATCAATAAAAATCTGTCTATAAGCCTTTCGTAAATCACATTTGAAAATATGGCATTTACGACAATGTTTTTTAATCAAATCAACAAATCATCGACACAAAGATACTTTTTAAGTTAATCTCCTCCCCTAAATACCAGTTTTTGTCAATAAGGCAATTACCGCAACTTCTTCCTTTTACACTTAAATCCAAAATAATTCTTCTCTCAAAGGAATCTTTTTGGGGACTGTATTTATTGGTGAAATAACGATGCTATGCGAAAATGGGTTGGAGTGAAATGGGCCAATCACCGCTTTATTTTGTATTTCTTTTTTTTTAAATAATCATCAAACTCTGACGCTCCTTTGTGGTGTCTCTCCGAAGCAATACTAACATCGTTATCAGCTCCTATAGGGAAACCAAACTCTAAAGAGGTGTATTTGAAACCAAATAACATAAATTTTAAAAAATCTATATTGAAATGGGTGAAAGTTGTATTGTTTAGATTCAAAACTGCGTTCGTGCTGTGCAACTGTTATTTTGACGAAATCGAACCAACCGTTATCTAACATTGCAATTTCATTACATACCTCACAATTCTCATTTGTAGATTTTGACTTTTCGGAACATTCAACAGGGTTAGATTTTTTACTTGCAACTCTATGTAAGTATTCTTGATAAAATTTAGCTGCTTTTGGATTTAATTTTGGCAAAGTTTTCTTCGCTAGTCAGGCCGTTTTCGGAAAATTGGGACAGGAACTATCATGGGTGGTAAAGTTTGTTTTTGTCTTTTCTCCAGCAAACAGCACATACATGCTGTACATTTCTTTGCTGACCTTTGATAAGAGTATTGTGAGCACCAGTATGAGTGCATCGATTTCTATTATACAAAGTGCAAAACCAAACCTGATCGCTAATCGTAAACCTGTTTGGAGTATTAGTAACCTTTGCTTTAGAGAGCACATATTGTGTAAGAATTGGGACTTCTGTAGAAGAAGAATCGTCATCCCATGTCTTTTGTCCCAGCTCAATTTTACGTAGCCAAGCGGCATAAAAGGAGAGCAGCCCTTTATAGGCGTAAATGTTTCTATAAAAGATAATTTATTTAATAAATTCAAACGGCCCACTTTCTCTTTTTCTGAAATACCCCGACTAGTAATGATTTCTAACTCTCCTGCGGTAAAAAGCTTTAAATATAAATCTTGAAAGGCTACCAACTCATTTACGAATTCGTACTGCAATGCTGAGTTGGGCCACAGAAGCTGCGTTTTGACACGATCCGATGCCTTAACGTTAATACCGGACATCATTTTGCCGCTTTTTACCACATGTGGCTGCTAAAAAATCTTAATTCTCCGTCTGAACCCTCACTACCAGACGCTTCACCTGAACTCGACTCGACTTTTTTAAGAAGAACTAAAGTTGCTAGTTTTCTATCTACTATGTTATTTCAATACTCAAACTGTCGTAAATCATCTGGATTAGTATCTTTATTTCTTGGTTTTTTGTCCTACTCAAATACTTTAGTGTATTTAGTTTTTGATGGTTTTTTTAGCTCGCCTGGCCAAAGGCCATGTGGGCTTTTGCTATCACTTGGCGTCCGTCCGTCTGTCCGTCCGTCCGTTAACTTTTATTCAAAGATTTTCTCCTCAAAACTACTTGGCCAATACTTACCAAACTTGGCCTGAATCATCACCAGGGTATGCTCTTTCAAGTTTGTGATTTTTATGACCATAGACCAAACAACATGGCCGCTGTTACTTAAAATAGAACATAGGGGTTAATTGCCGTTTTTTGCAGATTACTTGAAATCATTACAGTTATCAAAATTCTGACAAAATAAAAATGATCAGCATGATGAGATCTACCTGCCCTGCAATTTTGCAGAATATCCATTTACCCGTCTTTGAGTTATTGCCCCTTTTCGTAAAGATTTCAGTTTTTCGTTACTTTTAGTCTTATATATTGAAAATGGTAGAAGATAGAAGTGAAGTTTATGTGTCAAAAATGGTCAGCATGTCCTGCAATTTGAAGAAAATCTGACAACCCACATAGGAGTTATTGCCGCCTTTTCTTTGAATTTTTTCAATCTTTAAACGTTTTTACTTTCATTTCAAAAACTGTTTGAGATAAAGGTTAAATGTGAATTGCAAAAGGGTTGAGGTTTTCAAGAACTACAATTTCTACATATGTCCAGCAGGTTTACATTTCCTCCAAGATGGCCGCCGGCGGGGAAGATAGTTTAACATAGGACCCCATAGGAAATGTATTCAAAGATCTTCTCCTCTGAAACAACTGAGCCAATGGGGACCAAATTTTGTCACAGTAGTCTTTGGATAGTCCCCTTTAAAGTTTGTGAATTTTATGTTCGTACTTCATCCAAGATGGTCGACAGCGCGGGACATAATTTAACAAAGGACACAATGGGAAATGTATTCAAAGATCTTCTTCTCTGAAACTACCAAGTCAGACTGAACCAAACTTGGTCACAATAGTCCTTGGGTTGTCTTCTTTAAAATTTGTGATTTTTACGTTCGCACCTCATTCAAGATGGCCACCAGCAGGGAACATAGTTTAACATAGGGACTCTATGGGAAATGCATTCAAATGTCTTCGCCTCTGAACCTACTGAGCCAATTGGAACCAAACTTGGTAACAATTGTCTTTGAGTGATCCCTTCCAAAGTTTGTGATTTTTAGTTTGTACCTCATCCAAGAATGAAAATGTAACATCTGGTGAACTGATTTATAGTATGAATGGGTGGTCTATTGGTGTCAATGAATAAAATCAGTCACCAGGTGAGCGATACAGGCTCATGTGAGCCTCTAGTTTGATTTGGTACCCTTATTTTGAGGCTCACCTTTCTCTTTCTCTAATCTTGTTGTTTCTTACGTATTTCTTCCTTTAATCTTTTCTTTTTTTTCCTTCTTTTGTTTGATTAACTGATCCTCGATTGATTTTATAGAAGCATTTAGCTCTGCCAATTCTGGATCTTCTCCATCTCCATGACCATATAGCGACTGATCCATGCTAATTCCCTCTACTAACTTTTTGCGGACGCTGCTAGGGGTTTTCACCGACTCCCCAACTTTTAAACCATAACCAATTTCTGCATCCATAGCCCTAGGTGAGCCGTATTCCGACAAACTATTGCAATTATTGCCACGACCGTTCTTTCTAAGTGATCGATCCGTCATTATGTTTAAATATATGTTCTAAAATAACTCCAAAGATGCTTCAAACAAATTTTCGTCTCACAAAAAAAAATCCGTCTAACCGCTCTTAAACTTCTAAAGTAATAAGGTGTCAGAGTGAGTAGATTTAACACCTACGAGGGGTCCATCTCAAACATCATTGAAGGGACAATCTCAGAATTTAATACACCTCGTAATTACTAGATTTATGGAAATAAAACATACCAATTATAGTTCTTTAATTCATGATTGGCAGTAATCGTGCCGAATTGATACATCGGCAAACGAGTACCGAAGCAGAAATAATGAAAGTGGGAATTCAAAAATCAAAAATCCAAAATTGATCTCAATAATTCCCTTGATATTAATGGAAACCGTAACGGTTTATTTATACTTTTCAGAGTGTTGAAATCAAATCATCAAATATTACATTTTTTATGTACAATAAGTCGTTTCTTTTAATTCGAGTCTGTCTAGTCTTTGACAGTGGCCTGAATTATATCCATCAAGAAACAACAGCAGTAGAATACCGAAAGAACAAAGAAGTACGAAAATCGTATTCCAATGACATTACCACAACGAGAACACAGAAATCACCTGACGTCAGACAGCTACCAAGCACAGAAATTAAAACTCAACATTCAATACAAGACACTCACAATGTGAACTCCTATGAAACTTTGAGTGACATCAGGGTAAGGATGTCCTACTGTTAACAGCACCCGTCACATGGTTAGTTAGGCAAATATGTTTTGAAAGGTCTGCTAAATACCTGATTGGTAATGTAATTTTTAACCATTAAACATAACCAAATTAAAATCCATGGAACGTGTTATTCTCTAACCATTAAACACAACCATGATATAATTTTGAAAAGTTTTTGTTCTTTCTTCACTTTTCAAACATTTTCAAGGACAAATCTGTACAACAAACCATCATTAACGAGGACAAAACTAAAATTGAGCACTATGATATACGAGACAACACAAAAAACTAAATCACTTACAGTGTGAATTGTTAAATATCGAAGGCGACATCGGGTTGTTCGAAGAGGTAAGCACGCCCAACTCTGTTAACAGTACCCGTCACACTATAATTGAGTCAATCTAGGGAAAAGTCAAAATCGGTACAATCAAATCCGGGAGGACATGAATCTAGCTGAAAATGTCCGCTTTTATTTTGGACACTGACATGTCATATCTTAAAATGATTTGATGGTGACACCCATAGAATGATCTTGAGGGATTAAATTACCATTGCCTGAACATATCCCCAACTTGACATCTTTTTTATAGTTTTTATGTTAAAAAAATCCCTGTACACACTGCTTGGTCAACAGTAACGAATTAACTGTTAAATGTGCAATCCATAAGCTAGAGATGTAAGTTAATTGCTGCTAAGAAAGGGAAAGTTCACAATTGGGATGTTAAAATCATCACGCATGTCATAAGACTTAGATTTCAAACGTCCATCTTCGTCAATATACATAAAAGCTTAAGTAGGTGTATCAGTTGTTTCTTTAATTTCAAGCTCATTGGGATAGATCTTATGTAAGTATTTCTTAAATTTAGGATTATTAAGAGAAAGTACATCGTCTATGTAGCAGAAACTGACATTAAAGGACTGGATTATTTTTTTTCCTTGTATAAGCCATTGTTAGAGCTTGGCCTCATGTATTTGTAGAGACTTTGTCTCATTTGCATTAACTCCATATCCCTTCATTGTTAATTTAAAACTGATAGAGAGCAGATAACCAATATGACCTAAATATAAATCCAAAATCAGCTAAGGACAGAGCTTTGCTTGAGGGAGATACCCCTTAGTTTTCAACAAAATTTACAAAAATTTAGATATTGTAAGGTTCCAAACAAATAACTAAATACCGAAGTGACTGTAATTTATTTTCTGCATATGCGCATTTCAACAACTTATGTTTCTTCAGTGCAGAAAAATAAAAACGTTGGAAGACCATTAACTCGAAGATGTTTAAAACTGATAGAGAGCAAATAACCATTGACATAAATGTAAATCCAAAATCAGCTAAGGGTAGAGCTTTGCTTGAGGGAGGTACTCCTTAGTTTTCAACAAAATTTCGACAGAAGAATACCAAAGAAAAAAGGACAAGATTACATAAATCAAAGTCCAGAGACAAAGCAAAAAATAGAACAATAGATGAAGGAAGACTAGGGACACTAAACTGCCACAAAATACACAAACAAAAGAAATACAATGGTAAAAACTAAAACACTAATAGTGTGAACACTGAAAAAATTAGAGTGACATCATGTTCTCCAAATAACAATGAAAGGCTTTGTAGTAAATGTACAAGTAAATACCGAAGTGACAGTAAATTTATTTTCTGCATTGCGTATTTCGACAACTTATGTCTCTTCAATGCAGATAAAATCAAAACGTTGGAAGACCATTAACTCAAAGATGTTAAATGTTTTATGGTGTACTTGTTCTTGACAGAATCTCTCATATGGATACGCTATCACACTTTCTCATTTTGGGTTTTTTTATTTTTTGTAATCTAAAATTGTTTTTCTGACCACCTGCCTATTGTGCCCACATCTCATGATTTTATTATGCCAAGTTTTCTTACAATTGGATTGATGAGTACCCTATGGTTGTTTAAATGTTGTGATCGTCTTATATCGTCTTTCTGTCGGGCAATGGATGACAGCGATTGTAAGAACACTTTGCCAGTTAATTTTATGTTTTTTGACGATCCCGCACCCATGGATTATTAGGTTAAAAAGCATTGATGTAGCGTTGCTCGATAATTGGCAATGAATTCCGCTCAAACCGATGCTAGGGCCGTCTTGAACCTACTATGAGATATGAGTAAAGCTCATTGTTGAAGGTCTCATGGTGACTTCAAGATGAAGAACAACAATAAAAGCGTTGTTTCATTGCTTATTATGACCATGTATTTGTAGAGACTTTGTCTCATTTGCATTTACTGACATTAAAGGACTGGATTATTTTTTTTCCTTGTATAAGCCATTGTTAGAGCTTGGCCTCATGTATTTGTAGAGACTTTGTCTCATTTGCCTTTACTCCATATCCCTTCATTGTTAATTTAAAACTGATAGAGAGCAGATAACCAATATGACCTAAATAAAAATCCAAAATCAGCTAAGGACAGAGCTTTGCTTGAGGGGGATACTCCTTAGTTTTCAACAAAATTTACAAAAATTTAGATATTGTAAGGTTCCAATAAGAATCGGCTTTCCGGTCAGCAGCCAAGTACTGACTACTGGGCTGGTAAATACCCTCGGGAACTAGCAGTCCACCAGCAGAAGCATCGACCCAGTGGTAACAAAAAACTAAATACCGAAGTGACTGTAAATTTATTTTCTGTATATGCGCATTTCGACAACTTATGTTTCTTCAGTGCAGATAAAATAAAAACGTTGGAAGACCATTAACTCGAAGATGTTGAAAACTGATAGAGAACAAATAACCAAAGTGGAATTAATTTAAAGCCATAATCAGCTAAGGACAGAGCTTTCCATGAGGGAGATACTCCTTACATACTTCAATTTCTCTGAGAGCAAATAACCATTGACATAAATGTAAATCCAAAATCAGCTAAGGACAGAGCTTTGCTTGAGGGAGGTACTCCTTTGTTTTCAACAAAATTTACAAAAATTAAGATATTGTAAGGTTCCAATAAGAATCGGCTTTCGGGTCAGCACCGAAGTACTGACTATTGGGCTTGTGAATACCCCCGGGGACTAATAGTCCACCAGCAGAGGCATCGAAATATCTTTCCTAGTTATTGTATCAAATACATGTAGGGCAGGTCTTGATTCTTATTTCTAGAATTCCATTTGGTAGAATTCGAAAGGAACAAAGCACAAGATTACATTAATCAAAGTCAGGGGACAAGGCAAAATCAAGAACACAAGAAGACGGAAGACTAATGACACTACACAGCCAGAAAACACACGAACACTGCAAATATAACTCTCAAAACTAAAGCAAAAACAGTATGAACTCTCATCTTAGTCATTTCAAATTTAACATTTGGTGCGAAACATAATTTTGTTCAAAATGCCATAAAAATGAAAAATTTTAATAAAACATCACTTCTAAATCTTCATTTTAGTCATTGCATAAGCACTGTTCAGTGCAAATCTTTACTTTTCTTTACTTTAAAAATGAAAAAAAATATAATAATCACATGTGAGTCATTACGAATGAACCGGTAAGTGTGAAATTTTCTTTTACACATTATGTTGTTCAAAATCCATCAAATGAACAATTTTTATATAATATTACTTGCAGTCTTCATTTTAGTCATTACAAATGTGCTGGTCCTTTTACTCGTCTTGTTTGATTTTTTGAAGTATATTTGTGTATTTATTTTTTAGCCGTTCACCACACATAGGGGGTGGCTTTGGATCCAAGAAGATGAGTTTAATCTCACCGTATTTTTTGCGCCTGTCCCAAGTCAGGAATATTTTGGTCATTGGCTTGTCCTTGTCTGCTTATGAAATTTCCATTTCTTGATATTTGGGTTATTGGATGTGTTTTTCCATTGATTTATTCACTATTTTACTTTTTCGGGCCATTTAGGGCTTGCTATATGGTGTGAGGTTCGTCAATGTGTTGAAGACCGTAGGGTGACCTCTAGATGCTTTGTTTTGAGTCGTTTTAACCTAGATATGGGATATTGTCCCCTTGACATTTATCCAATTTCCTGTCTTCTTCATACATATCATTTTGTTCAAAATTTCACTAAATTAAAAAAATGAATAAAAACTCACTTCTTAATATTCATTTGAGTCATTACATATACATCTATCAGTGCGAAACTTTCTTTTTGCTCATTATTTTGTTCAAAAGTCCATAAAAATGGTAGAATTTAATAAAAAAATAACTTACAAATCCTTATAATAGTCATATGAAGATATTGGTCAGTGTGAAACATTCCAACATTCCAACATTGTTCAACCTTTGTTAATTTCATCCCTCAAGAAATTCTATGGCCGTCACCATAGCATCATTGAAAGATATGACGTGTCAGTATCCCAAATGAAAGTGGACATTTTCAGCTAGATTCACGGCTTCCCGGATTTGACTATGGACTTTGACATTTTCCCGGATTGAATCACTTACAGTGTGTCGGGTGCTGTTAACAGAGCAGGACATGCTTACCCTTCCGGAGCACCTGATGTCACTCTCAGTTTCACTGGAGTTCACACTGTGAGTGGCTTTGTTTCACTTAGTGATTACAAATGTGCGGATAAGTGCGAAACATTCCTTTTACATATCATTTGGTTCAAAATTCCAATAAATTAAACAAATATTAATAAAATAATCACTTCTTAATATTCAGTTGAGTCATTACATACACACCGGTCAGTGCGAAACTTTAAGTAAAAATGGTAAATTTTAATATAAAATCACTTGTAAATCCTTTTATTAGTAAAAATAAATGTATAAGAAAGCATGAAACTTTCCTTTTACAAATTCATTCGTTCAAAATTCCATCAAAATGAACAATTTTGATGAAAAATACTTGCAAGTCTTTATTTCAGTCATTACAAATACATCAGTCGAAACGAAACTTACCTATTACACATTATTTTGTTCAAATTCCATAAATTTGGTAAATTTCAATTGAAATCACTATTAAATCCTCATTTGCTCATTTTCAATTAAGATCTTATCCCCATTTGCTAATAAGAAATCACTATCATCTTCACACAGGCCGTGCCTGTAGTTTGTACAGCGATTTTGTCAACAGAGCGAAATTACTGTCTCAAAAACTTATACATCAAGGGTATGTTCAGTCACTGTTGCAATTGTCACCACAGAAGTTTTACGGTCGTCACCACGATTTGACAGACCATTACAATGTTTCTGTTTCACAAATAAGAACAGATATCTTTGGGTAGATCCAGAGTTTGTTACCGGACTGACTAACACCGACTGTGACCAAACCGGACTTTTCACTGGCAGTGTGACGGGTGCCAAGCGTGGAGCAGATCATGCTTACCCTTGCGGAGCACCTGATGATACCTCAGTTTTAATAGGGGTTCACACTGCTAGTGCTTTAGTTTTGCAGCGTTTTTGTTCATTTTTGTTTATTTGTTTTGTCTTTGTCATACTGTCTCAATTCGTGTTGCTGTGATTTGCCGTGATTTTGGATTAATGATTTTAGAATTTCCCCTTTCCTCGTTCTTGCTTCGGTATTCGTTTGCAAATGTATTTAGATTACAAATCTAAATACATCAATACTAAAGTGTTCTTTTACAAATTACTCAAAATTCAAATAAATAAAAAAAATAGTTTGAAATCACTTGTAAAACTGCATATTAGTCATTTAAAATGTACCGGTCAGTATGAAGCTTTCTTCTCCATTTTTTTTTGTTCAAAACTCCATGTAAATGAACAAGTAAGTGAGAACCGAACCGTCAGTCTAAAAAGAACAATCCAAGGACAATGGCAACGTCGGAAAAACAAAAAAACGAAGACATAACATGAGCATGACACAGAAAAGAAAATGAAGACACGCACATATACAAAAATGAACAACACGGACCCAATAAAAACCATGGGTGAGATCAGGTGCACCGGTAGAGTAAGCATCTCCTGCTTCTTATAAGACACCCGCCGTGTTGAACATGTCAACTCCGGTAGTAAAGTCAAATCCGGTAGAGGAAAAACAAACTTTACTGGCAAAGAGAAAGATCTGTTGTCATCTGGGAAACAGATATCTCATAGCGGTCCACAAGATCGTGATGTCGACCGTAAAACTTCTGTAGTGATGACCTCAAGTTATGGGCAACATACCCTTGCTTAAGTAGCCTATTTGTAAGCAACCGAGCTCTATCAAGGTAGTCACTGTATCGACCACAGGCCCTTGAGTAGCGAATGAGTTGGGAGATGTAAACTCCGTATGCTGGTGCTTTTGGAATGTTGCTACAAAGAAAGGGAAAGTTGACTATTGGAAAAGTGAAGTCATCACGTTTGTCATATAGCCTAGTTTGTAGTGTACCTCTTTTGTCAATTTCAAGATGAAGGTCAAGGAACGAGGCTGATGTGGAAGTATCTGTAGTATCTTTAATTTCTAGCTCTTTTGGATAGATAAGATGAAGAAAATCACCAAAGCGAGGATTGTTTAGTGATAAAATATCATCTATATAACGGAAGCTGAAATTAAAGGACTGGGCCAGTTTTTTATCTTTATTTTGAAGAAGCCCTTGGATGAATTCAGCTTCATATGAGTGGAGAAATAGATCGGCTAAAAGAGGCGCACAGTTTGTGCCCATAGGAATTCCGATAGTCTGTTGAAAAACAAGTCCTCCAAACTGGACAAATATATTGTCGATCAGAAACTCTAACATTTTAATCACTTCTTCCTCTGTATATTTTTTCTGTGATTCTGAGTCGTATCTCACAAAGTATGCTTGTTCTCTGCCTATAACAATGTACTTATATCTTTGTTCGCCGTTCTTGCGGGAGAAACATCTATGAATTATATCTTTCAGCCGTGATTTCAGTTGTTATATACAATTAACTGATCGCTGACTGACCATGGGTGACTGAACTTTTTTCTGTAAGGGCTACGTTGCACAGAACTGAGTCAAATGTACATTCATCAATCATACTGAACCTCTAGTGCAATAAATGTGAACTGATCCAATACAGAATTTGCTCTGCACGAACAGAAACTATTATTTTTAACTCAATATCAGCTTTATATACTATAATGTTGGCTTTGTTTTGTCCATAACAACCGCTGTAGAATACCGAAGTAACAGAGCACAAGATTACATAAATAAAGGTCCAACGACAGGGCAAACAAAAGAACATCAGTACACAGAAGACCAAAGACACCACACACTTACACAACATACACATACCACAAATACAACACTCAAAACTAAAGGAATAACAGTGTGAACTCTGAAAGAGCAGAGTGACAGGTTCTCCGAAGGGAATGCGTGTCCTCACCAACATATTGCAGCCGACACACAGTTTAGTCATACATTTATGTTTTTCAAAGATCTGTTTGGTACCTGATATCATTTTCTAACCCGCAGATAAAACCAATTTAACATCCATTGTAGGTGTTACTTCTCTAACCCTCAAACAGAACCTGTGTAAAAAGTTTGGAACGCTTCTTTAAATTTCTTTAGTATTCAGACAATAACAAGGACAAAATTGAACCAAAACATCATTAACGAAGACAAAACTAAATCTCTTTAGTATTAAGAAAATTACTGGGACAAATCGGTACCAAAGCATCACCAACGAATACAAACTGAAATTTAACAGTATGATATTCAAGAGAACACGAAAACCAAAGCAGTGACAGTGTGACATCCCCCCATAAAAATGGAGGTTGACATCACGTTTTCCGAAAAGGTAAGCATGTCCTGATCTGTATACAGCTCCTGTCACACTTACAGCAGGTTTATCATGGGTAACGTGCGAATCGGTAATGTCAATTCCGGTAAGAAGTGAATCTAGCTAAAAATATCCGTTTTCATATATTGCACTGACATTTCATATCTATGTTTGATTTCATTGTGCCAACAATAGAATTTCGAAAAGATGAAAGTAACAACAGCTGAACATATCCCTGACTCGGGAGATTTTCTGACAGTGCTTTTGCTCTTTCCACAAAGTCACTGTATGAGTTACAAGCTTTCTTTAAAGTAACAAATTGTGAAATATATACTCCATATGCTGGGGGAAGTAGGTATAATGATGCACGGAAGCAGGATGTTATCATTTTTTTGTTCTAACCATATCTTTATACAATTGCTTCCCGGTAGGTCATATTGACTTTACATTCTAATCTGGCCAGATTTAGCTATCTCGTACCAAAAATAATGCTAATTTATTATAATCTGTGTAATACTAAAGTTAAAATGGTGAACTATACCAACAATAGAAAAACACAACAAATAAGGAAAATAGGTCTACCTGTTTTGGGGTTTTATATTGTATGTTTTTTATACTATAGGCAAATGGGATAGAGAAAGAGGAGGTTTGGGTACCCATAAACAGGTTTAAACCTACCGCTGGCTGTTGCCAGTGCCGCAACCAATGGTAAATAAAAGGATATGGAGTAAATGCACATGAGACAAAGTCTCTACAAATACATGGTAAAAAACAAGCAAAGGAACAATGCTTTTATTGTTGTTCTTCATCTTGAATTCACCATGAGGCCTTCAACAATGAGCTTTGCTCATACCTCATAGTAAGTTCAAGACGGCCTCTAGCACCGGTTTAAGCCGTTTAAGTCCGCTTATCCGAGTTCCTATCGTTGTCTATGTTTGTCTTTTGTCATTTTATTGTTTTTCTTGTGCAGTTCCCTGGTTGATTGTGACATGTGATTGTAATGTTCGGCCATTGTAAGTGTTTCCTGTTATCTTCCCTTCATTAAAAGGATATGTAAAACACTAAACATTTACTCTAAAATGATTTTAGATTTATTTGTTAAAAAAATCATAGGAATACCTATAAAATTCATAGAACTGTTCTCTATTTTAAATGAATCAAAACTTATCACAGGACCAATTGCCATGACAAGTATAGTGTTTGACTCAATAATTACAAAGTCCAAAATTCATACATACAATGGCTGAAAAGTACAATCACATGCCATAATCCACAAGGAAACCCAACTAGAAAAACTAAAATAAGCAGACTAGAGACAAACATAAATAACGATAGGAACTCGGGATAGCCGGCCTTGGTACCGGCACTAGCATAAATCGGTAGGGTTAAACAGATTTATGTGTAAAAAATCAGGTTTTATGATATTTTTTTGAAATTCATGAATAATAAAAATCACTAAAAATTCAATTTATCAACCTTAGTGAACGAACAAAAGCATTATTTTAAAATTCTTGAAAACTTTGTTTTGTCCATATCTAAAGACGACAACTCTTGCAAAGTGAGAAATTAGGATGTAGAAACCATGAACTTAGACATCATCTATCGTCTAGCTACAAATTTGTTTAAAATGTACCAAAAAATGCTGCAAATGTCGGCAACAGATGCCATTGGAATGTGTGAAATACTTTTACTTTAATGCTTTTATTGACTGACCGAGATGGTTTTACATACACCGGCAAACGAATTCCAATTCAAGATCGAAGAAAGGGGGGATTCTAAAAACTAAAGCCCAAAATCAAGGTAATGCATATGCAACACGAATGAGACAGTATGTTATAGACAAAACAAACAACAATGAGAAGAACGCCACATAACTAAGGCACTTGCAGTGTGAACCCCTACCATCAGGTGGTCCGGAAGGGTAAGAATGATCTGCTCCACGCGTGGAATTCGTCACACTGCCACTGAAAAGTTCGGTTTTGTTACAGTCAGTGTTAGTCTGTCCTGTTATTAACTCTGGACTACCCAAAGATTTATATATTCTCATTTGTGAAAAAGAAACATTGTATCGGTCTGTCGAATCATGTTCACGACCGTAAAACTTCTGTAGTGACAATTGCAATAGTGACTGAACGTAGCCTTGCATAAATTTTTTAAACAGTATTTTCGCTCTGTTGACAATATCCCTGTACAAACTATAGGCACGACAATAGCGAATGAGTTGTGAAATGTACACGCCATATGCCTGAGATGTGGGAAAATTACCGCTCAAAAAACGGGAAGTTCACTATTTGAAAGTCGAAACCATCACGCTTGTCGTAAAGTTTTGTTTTCAGACGTCCAGAGTTGTCAATGTTAAGGTATAGGTCCAGGTATGATGCTGATAATGGTGTATCAGTGGTCTCTTTAACTTCGAGTTCATTTTGGCATATAAGATGAAGGTTACCCTTAAATTGAGGATCGTTTAAGGAACGAACATCATCTAATAACGGAAGCTGAAATTAAAGACTTAGCTAGCTTATCATTTTCTTTCTGAACTGGCCGTTGTATGAACCTGGCTTCATACGAATAAAGAAACAAATCTGATGAAAGTGGCGCACAATTAATCTCCATAGGTATCCCTATTGTCTGCTGGAAAACTTTCCTCCAAATTCTACAAATATGATATTAATCAAGAATTCCAGCATTGCAATAACATCCTCCTCTGTATGGTTTTTGTGTAAATTAGTGTGACGTTTAACAAAATAGGCCCCATCTTTTTCATCACTAAATATAAATATCTTCTTTCGCCCTTTTAGACTGAGCTATTAAATCCCGGAGTACTAATTTGGCTTATCGTTTGGAAGAGTAGTATAGAGAGTATAAAGATCAAATGTTTTGAAACCGTTGCAGTGGTTGAGTTCAGTTGAAGATATACTAGTATACATTTTGTATTCTTAAAATTCTTTTGAGTTGTTCTAATAAGTCTTTTAAATACCAAGTATATTTTACGGAGATCTCAGTGGAAATTCTTTATCTAGTCTACCTGTAAGAATATTTGATAGTCTCTCTAAACTAAGAAACCTGTAAGTATATTATGTCAAAGAACGAAATTAATATTTTTACCTTTATACATGATATCACAATAAAACTGAAATGATATATGCATTTTTTGACATTAATACTTACATAGATACCAAGTCCACCACTTGTGGCTCCATGAGTGATATGTTGTTGTTTTAATGTTGTGTCTGTCTTCTATTAGTCTTTGTGTCGGACAACGGATAACAGCAGTTGTAAGATCACTTTGCCAGTTAATTTAATGTTTGATAACGATTCTGCATCAATGAGTCAAAAACATAGATGTAGCGTTCGACATTTAGCGATGAATTCTGCTCCAACTGGTGCTAGTGACCGTCTTGAACTTACTATGATGTATGAATAAGTGAGAACCGAACCGTCAGTCAATAGCACAAACAATCCATGGGCAACGGCAATATCGGAAACACATGGAAACAAGGACGCAAATGAGTACAGGACAAAAAGAAAAATGAAAACACACATACAGATGAATAGCACGGACCAAATAAAAACCATGGGTGAAATCAGGTGTACGGTAGAGTAAGCCTCTCCTGCTTCTTATAAGACGAAATAGTAAATTCAAATTCGGTAGATGAAAACAAACTTAAGTGGCACAAAGAAAGATCTGTTGTCATCTGGGAAATGGATATCCCATAGTCGGCCGAAAAACTTCTGTAGTGATGAACTCAAGTTATGGGTAACATAACCTTGCTTGAGTAGCCTCTATGTAAGCAACTGAGCTCTATCAAGGTAGTCACTGTATCGACCACAAGCCCTTGAGTAGCGAATGAGGTAGGAGATGTATACTTAATATACCAGTGCTTTTGGAATGTTGCTACAAAGGAAAAGGAAGTTGACTTTTG